>NEWO01000020.1:3397198-3458092 GCA_003013225.1 Phalaenopsis aphrodite | reverse complement strand
TACTTGAATAGATCCAACAAAGCCTCCACATCATTTGGCAGCTCATGACAACCTCTTTGGCTGTTTAAAAGACTGCCAAGGATACACAGGAAAGGACGACGATTTGATTTAAGCCAATCCTGATTTTATGAATTAAAAAATGGTTACGAAGTGGCATTTGATAAAAGATAAAAGTAATATGTAGTGTGCGTTTAGCATTGAAAAATGAATGTTTTTGCATGAAAATCATGTACTCTAGGGTGTTATGTATGTTATAATCCTTTTTCGGAGAAGTAAAGAGTCATGTATCCGTGAATTTCAGATGTATCAGGATTCGATGTGTATTTAAAGGCTGAGATTAGATTGCCATATTTAAATGATTAAGAAGATAATTCTTATTTGGCGTGGCCCACCTATGCCCTATTAAATGAAAGTTTATGACCAAAAAGTTTTTTCTTGTGTGTATAATTTTGTAAATGATACCAAAGAGCATTATCTAAAATACCTAGAGAACCTAGAAAATATATGCAATGTATCAGGAGTGAACTCCTTGGACTTTTACAACATGTATGTTTCATTTATGGTTTTCATGATCTATGACCAAATCTCCACCACCTGAAAGGTCTATAATATAGGTCAACATTTTAATGTGCTAGTGATTGCTGCAGAAGGCCACCTGATTTTGAACATCCTTGATGTGATGAAATAAAACTGAGATTTCTTGAAGGTAGATTGTGTTTAATTTAATAAAATTTCTCCTATTGATAAAGTTTATAATATTTGTTAGAACTGGAGTTGCAATTTTTTATGGTTGCAAGCCCCATATTTAATTATCTCTCTTGCTTGTGGGAGAGCGCTTTCAATTAAGAAATTGTTTAGCCTCAATTTTATTGGTTAAATGTGAAATAATTGAGTGGAAATGGTTAGGAGAATGGATGTAACTTCAATGAAGATCTTATAGTTTCATCATTCCAAACCCACTAGCATATCTAGTCTACCAACAATAGAGGGCATTGAGCCATAATATTTATTAAGTTTGATTACCAACCAATGACAACTTCATCTCAAGTATCTGGAGGTAATTAGGATGGATATATGTGTCACAAATATTTGTTTTTATGGTTAATGTTTACTTCACACTTGTAGAGGGCTAGCTGTACAAGAACATATTTTCTTATAATATAGAGCTATTGAAAATGACTGACAGGAGCTCATAGGCTCGGCATGACCATCAGTTACCCATAATTTTGGTTTTAGCTCAAACACACGGCTAAGCCACATATGGGTTTAATCGGTGGGTTTGATTTTGATTAATGAACTTGTTATCATAGGAGTTAATCCATACTTGATATGGGATTTTCATTCCTAAACGCTTCTGAATTAATTTGCTCTGATAGGCATGCTTGCTTTATGCTATTCTGATGAAGTAGGCTAGTTTAACATACTTGTTGGCTTTGTACTGGTCCAATTATTTAGATTGGGGTTTACATTCTTCGGAAATCCTATAAGCAGGCGTAGGCTCCAAAAACTGCCTCGACCTCCCTTGAATGATGAGAAAAGAGAGTTTTGAGTTAAGGTTCCGGATTCAATTTTTAGAAGGTAAATTAGATTGTAAATAAGATAATCGCATTAGCGATCATTCATGCTAAATTGATGCTTAATTTTGTGAACGAGAATGAACAACTGCTGAATTTTAACTTTTTATAATCTCCAACTTCTATTCTAGTAGGCTCTTTTTTTTTAACAGCCAGAAGTTAATATTTTTTTCATGTTTTCACTCTCCCTCCCTCCCTCCCTCTCTCTTTTTTAGCAGCCAGAAGTTAATATTTTTTTCATGTCTTCACGTTTACTTTTCCTTCGTGGCTTTTTTTGTATCTGCTGCACTAATGTAAGTTTCAATTTCTTTTTTTTTCCCAGTTTTTTATTTTGTTTTCTAGTATTGCTCTACAACAGAGTGCCAAATACTTGGGATAAGGCTGATGATTATGATGACAATACATGAGTAGCTTTATTTCTTCCTATAGAATCCATTATGAATTCTGCAGAAGAATGATTTGGTACTGATACATGGAAGTATTTTTTACACAGGAAATACATGATCCAACTGGTAACGGGCTATCTTCCCAGTGTTATCTTACTCGTATTTTTTTATTCTGTACCTCCAACAATGATGCTATTTTCTACCGTGGAAGGAGCTATCTCCCGTAGTGGCAGAAAGAAGAGTGCTTGTTGCAAAGTGTTATACTTCACGATTTGGAATGTTTTCTTTGTCAATGTTCTATCTGCATCTGTTATCCATCAGCTAATGTTCATTTCCCAGCCAAAAGACATTCCTTTTGTTCTTGCTCGAACTTTACCAGGACAGGTAATTATTTGTTCAACGTTGTGGAGTTTTGTTGGCCATGTTACGTTAAATATTTTGCAATCGAGGAAGTTAGCATGGCCTGCAACAGGGAATTTTGCTTTTGGATTATTATGCGTCAGTTACTTGTGTCTGACTTTATCGAAAATTAATATTAAAGTGTAAAACTTGTGTTAACAAAATATAGATTAAGTTTATGGGACAGGACTTAATGGGAAAAGCATCATTTATTTCTTCGTTTATAGGTCCAAATCCACGAAAGGCTTATGATTTTTTTGTTAGTTCACAGCAGTTTATTTTTTTCTGTAGTAACTAATGAAACTTCTTAATAGTTGGCTGTACTTAATTTTTTTTCCTATGATACAGAGGAATGAAGAGTAGTATTTTGCAATATGAGAATATCTTGGAAAGTCAATAGTAAATTTTACAAGACCCTAATTAGGCTAGTAATGTTGTATGGATCCAATTTGGTGTGGGAGCGTTTGGTGGGGGATGCGGGAGCTTCTCCCACTTCGGAAATGGGATGCACACCCGCGGGATCCTCGTGATTTGAGCTCCTGGACCGGTCTTCGAGTGCTTGGACCAATTGGTCCAAGTAAGAGGGAGAGTTGACCGGCTCCCTCATTTGGATAGGGCTTCTCCTTTCTGTTGTGGGCCCCATCCTAATTATTTAGGGTTTATATTTTTTATTTCTTTGTTTAGGTTTTGAGTTTTTGCTTGTGTATCTATCAGGGCAATCGTCAGCTTCCTGTTTTTCTCTTCTAGGCTTGTATTCGAAGGCGAGAAGTTGCTTCGGTTGTAACTCTTCTGAGGTGGTGACTGTCTTCCAAGGATCGAATAGTTTTTCGACTATAGTTTGATCCCGCGGAGATTTTCATCCTTGATTTCCCATCTTCTGCAACCCTCCTTTACCCTCGTTTTGTCACTGTCGCCGCTTTTACTCATTGTCGGAACCACTGGACAACACTAGTTGTTTTCCTGCAACTCTAGTTGCAAGCCACCACCTTCTCCAATTGTCGTCATAATTGTTTCACAATTGTTTGAGATGGTAGGAAAAACATCTACGTGTGTGGTACATTAGCGTACCCGGTCTGTACCATAAAAGGGTGAACTCTTCCTCCTCACATGCACAAATAAACATTTATATATACACTAATTTCACTCTTTATAGCATGCATTACTTATGTGACACTGTGCATTCATCTATTCATAAATAAATATATGTTTACTATATTCAAAATAGAATGCAATAGTCTAATAATCTGGTAGGTAAACTATTATACAACTGCTTATGCATGATTGTTAACATACATTCTCTTAAAGGTTTTTTAATAATATATTATGCATCTTTGATATGCATCTCTACTTGATCTAAAGATCATGCAATAATATAATATATACACCACTATTGTAATTTACATGTCCAATAATCTAATAACTTTATAGGAAATTCATGCCTATTTTTCTATCTAACATTATAAATAATATGTTGCAAGCTAACTCTCACAGTCATAAAGCATAAATGAAATCAAGCATACATTTAAAAATGATGAAAATTATTGAAATTTAGGAATACAATTATCCACCTAATGCTCTGAAGATTCTCGTCCTTTAATTTGATTGCTCATACAGTCTTAATCACGGATTTTAATTCATAAGGTCTTAGTATTAACTTATTAACAGTTCAAATTAATTAAACTTACATAAATAAAAACATCAAAATATATTCCATACCTTTTCTTTCTTCTCCTTCTATGAAAGTCAACAATTTTGATTTCTATATCTTTTGAAGCAAGAGTTATTCGATTTAAAATTTGTATTATAATTCAATATAAACTGATATTAATATTTATAAGATTAATTTAAGTATAGTTATATGAAAATAAAGTTAAACTAATATTACCATAGTTCTCAGTTCATGGGCTTGGCGCAACCTAAACTCCATAAGGGAACAAATCCGCAACCTAGGGCTGCCCGGCTTGGTTCAGTTCTTCTCACACTAGCCACTTCCTCCTTCCTCTTAGTATGCTCGAACTCCTCTCCTCCCGCACAAAAGTTCATTCTGTTTTCCTCGCACGAGACGCCTTCTTCTCGCTAACACACATAGTGCTTCGGACGCTTTGTCATTTACTCAAAGTGAGAAAAATACATAGGGTTATTACAAATACTACTCATTTACTCAAAGTGAGAAAAATAGTCTTTTAATGTTTTTTTTCTCCTTTCACAGGCTACCTTTTTTATTACTTATGTCTTGACTTCAGGCTGGACAAGTTTATGTGCTGAGCTAGTACAATGTTTTTCCCTTACGTATAATCTTCTACAAAAGCATGTATTTAGGAAGAAGGCGGATGATCCGAACAAGGTGCCAACATTTCCATACCATACTGAAGTTCCCAGAATTCTACTTTTTGGGCTTCTTGGATTCACATGCTCTATTTTGGCACCATTGATTTTGCCATTCTTGATGGTATATTTCTCGCTTGGTTACTTTGTATACCGCAACCAGGTTAGCATTTTATCAGCTCTTTGGCATTTAATCAGAAATCACAGTATTTACCCTACGCTATAGCTTTCCATTTTTAGGGAGACTTTGGTACTGTTGCATCGTAATCCTTAATTAACAAGTGCCGTGTAAAATTTTTTTCTGAAGAGAAGTTATATGGATTAAGGAACTTTTATTAGATGAGAAACTAAAATTAGTAAAGTTAAACAAAACAAATTGCATGCATTTAAATGCATTTTAAGTTACTTTAATCAATATTTCTTGAAGATCAAGTGATTTTGTTAACTATAAATGAGTAGTTTAAGAATATTGAATGTATTTTACAAATGGTGATACTAAGCATGAATTGTGCGTGTATGTGCCTGTTTGTATGATACGATAAGATATAAGCATATTTTGAAATATTATATCATTTAATAGTTATTAAATAAACTAAATATTATAAGATGATGCACTTCCTAACCATAACCGATTAGGATAATTCATGGCTTTTTTTTTAAATTAGACCCAGTTAAACTTTGAGGTAATTAGTATACATTTTTTTCTAGCATTAAAAGTAATTTTTTAAGAAATAGAATTACTAAAATAGCTTAATCTAACTTAATATATATTGAACTATTAGCTTTCAATCGAATAATAAGCATGAAAAAGGTTAAAATAATGTATATATTAATCATACTAGGCACTTGTCATTAGGTTGTCATATAACTTTCTAAAAATAAGGATGAGAACTAAATTTAGTGATTTAGGTTTTACATTTTCCACAACAGGTTGAATTGCTTACTGTTTCTTTTCGTTCTTCAGATGCTCAATGTTTATCGTACGAAATATGAGAGTGGGGGACAGCTATGGCCCGTTGTGCACAACACCACGATCTTCTCCCTCGTGCTTGCACAGATAATAGCCCTCGGAGTCTTCGGTTTAAAGAAATCAACGGTCGCATCAGGATTCGTCATCCCTCTTGTGATATTCACCCTCCTTTTCCATGAGTACTGCAGAAAACGGTTCCTTCCAATATTCAAAAAATTCTCTGCACAGGTTGGTGCTCAGCTTGGTTTGTACACACCTTTTGCAATACAATTTAATTGCCTTCAGATTTAATCATATATTCCTTTCGACTCATGAATCATATAACTGATAGGAATTACTATGGCTTAGTTTTGATTAAATACGTTAATGCATCGCCTGATGTAATTTTGGAACCCCCACAGGCTCTCGTTGAGATGGACAGAGAGGATGAGATGTCGGGAAAAATGGAAGAAATCCATAAGCTACTTCAATCTGCTTATTGTCAGACTGCAACTATTCACGAGGATGAGCTAGTTGACGGGTGTAGCAGGAGGATAACTAACTCTGGGTCTCTGGTTCCATAATTTAATTCTACACATCTAATTCGGCAGGCTTTTTTGCGGCGAGCTTAGTTCTCTTTTGAGCCATATTTCAGCTCATTAATCTTCTAAAGTGAATAAAAGAAAGATCCTTCCAGGGAGTATTTTGACACAAACCTCAGTGTTACATAAGATAACTAGATGGTAGACCAATATATAGATATAGCCATGAAGCGTGTGTAGTTTTTATTTCTAGTTAACTTATTCAATTGGATAAATTAAGCCAGTTTCTGCTTTCTGATATGTTAGAATGATATTGTGTTAGAGTTGTTGCGTACCATAAACTACATTGTGGAATGTTACTAGAATTTTAGCTCGATTAGTTTATAGATGTAACCTCAAAAATAGGTACCATTGACATATTGTAGCAATATTTATTGAAATAGCTTACATGCGTCTACTGGTTGATCCACTAAACAACAATGGCTGTATAGCCTCAGCGGGAAACAAGACCACAGTGTTGGATTGTACATTTACTAGCAACACCATGCAAAGCATTTAAGTAAGAAGTTGACGGTTGGTCAAGATGATTCAAAAATCTATTTGATTTACTTGGTGATGAAAGCAGGCTGGCTAAGGGAACCCATTGTCCCCTGCCACTTTCAAACTACTTATTAATGTGAACATTTAAAAAAACAAATAATAATGATGAAGCATGATAGAAAATTGTCAGATTTTCTATGAGATAATACAACGTAATTGATAATCAAATTTTATAGTGCATCGATGTCAAAATAAATACAATGTTTGGTTTTGAGTTTTTAATTTGAAAAATGATTGGCTGTCCTGATTTTTTTTTTAATTAATGTGAAAAACACTATAATCACGGGTCATAAAACTATTGCATTTATTTTGAAAGAAGTATAATATTTGAATAATCAATTAAAACTTAAATTACACTTCAAAATAAGTCTGACAACCTTGAGCCCATCTGATCAGAAGCTAGTTGAGATTTATTTATCCAATTTATTTCATTTAATGTAGCCGTGGGTTTTAGGATCCCTCATTTTATAAAAGAAATTATAGTTTAAACTAATGGCCTCACCTCAAGGTTCATCCCTGCCCCCTTTTGTTCGACGAAAAGCGGGTTATATTCTCAGGCTTCGATTGGGGATGGATAATTTACGCTATTCCGTAGAAACGTATCTATTCGTTCTAGTGAAACATGAATGTAGGGCTCCATTCGCAAACGTCCCGTCGGTGAAGCTCCTCCAAACGAGCCCTCAATCAAACTCTCAAAAATAAGTATAAATACCAGTTGCTACATTTGACATGTCCGCACAAAGATCTTAATTTAACTTGGAATATTGAATGAAAGTTTTTCAATTATATGATTTCAAATTTGCACCATCTCGAAGAGAAGTGAAATCTACAACAGCTGGCGCAATCAAGTGGCTATAAAAATGAAAATTACAGATGAAAAAAAATGACAATTGTTTTGAATACTACAAAAACATTATGTACCATATTCTAAACATGATTGCTGCACCTAACTTCAAATCTCCGAAGAATTCTCAAGTTAGCGCTCAATAAAGGCATGAACCTAAACATCGCTAATCATCATTGGAAATAACTAAAAATAATGAAATAGCTACATAGCAATAACACCAACATGATAATAAAAGTTTCTCTTGCCAACGTAATTAAATCA
The DNA here is from genome assembly GCA_003013225.1 of Phalaenopsis aphrodite. Classification (NCBI taxonomy): domain Eukaryota; kingdom Viridiplantae; phylum Streptophyta; class Magnoliopsida; order Asparagales; family Orchidaceae; genus Phalaenopsis; species Phalaenopsis aphrodite. The sequence continues at coordinate 3,450,209 of NEWO01000020.1, read as the reverse complement.
ACCACCCTCTTTCATCCATATTTTCAATTTTCACTCAAATATTAAAATTCATGGTAAATTCCCGACCAATGTTTTTCATTTTTATCAAATTCTCAATCATTTGATCATGACACACATAAATACATCGATTTGGTAATTTGTAAATACCAATATTTCAAGCAGTTTGTATATAATTTTCCCTTAAAAATTTTGCAAGTTACTCTCCTAAATGTTCAGAGTAAAAAAAGACGATCTAAATTTTGTATACTTTGTCGGCCAATAAAAAATATTTTTTGATGGCTAGAAATTCAAAAATTCAACTGCAAATAATTGGGATTTGGCAAAATTCAAAGCAAGTCTTGAAAATATTTCAGCAATGACATTAGAAATGATGATTGCAGCACTAAGGTCCTTTCTGCTATTCTTGACCATCTTCACTGTATGATTGTAACAACCAGCTCGAGGTCGCTGAAGGGGTAAAAAGATTATTTAGGGTTCATAAATATAATGTCAAAAGTCTCTTGAACCACGAGATCTATAGCTTGCCCATGAGCCCCATATGACTTATTTGTCATTTTCAACCTGAAAAATTAATATATATTGGTGAACTTTATATTACATTTAAGCTGAGTAAATTTACAAAAAAACTAACATTTGCTAAAGAATGAACGTTTGTTACTGCTTTATTTTTTTAAGAAATGGGCTAATGCTTACAATAATTATAGATCTACTCCTCATGTGCAGGGAAAACATGCAAATTTAGACATGGTGATATAATAAATATAAATCTGAGCCTTACAAAATCTCCTATATGAGCTTTTAATACTTTAATTTCTAGAAAGAGAGGGTTATTTAAAATCATAAAGCATTGGGACAAACACTTAAAACTTTAAAATTAAAAGAAGCTCAATATACCTAGACCTGTATCAAATGGTATTCTGAACCTGAATTTCATTGATAGTATCATTTTATTAAACAAAGGAAACCCATACATTAAAATATCCTTCATCAAAAATTGGATTTATATTTTTTCTGTATGGGACCACGCTAAACCGTTAGGAGAATTTGCAATAAATAACCTTGCTTAAAAAATAAGACTAAGCACGCTGGAGAATTTGCAAGAAATACCCTTGCTTAAAAAATAAGGTGCGAGTTATTCTACTCTTCATGGAACAGAACTAAACAGTGATTCTTCTTTCTAGGGTGAAGGAGCAATTATGGTTTTCCTTGTTGGTTGTAGAAAAGAATCAGACATATTGAAATTAATTATCATTTTATTAAAAACGTTATGTTCTTGAAGATGATTGTAGCTCCTCATGTTTCCAGTTATGACACATAATTTTGCCAACGTTCTAAGATGACAGCATCAGTGGATGAGAGCAGTCGTGATGGCATACAATTATGATAATTAGTTTTGAAATACTCAAAACTGCTCAATCATTTTGAAACAGCATGATTTACTTTTAAAACTAAAAGATAAATATAATTAAAAAACACAAAATAAATAAGTGCTTTAAACCAAACTTGGCCAAAAAAAACATTCTGAATGGGCCCTTTACTAATTACTTTGTAATTGAAAGTATGAATTTTTGGCACACATTTGTCAAGGTTTCTTTGCTCGCTTGCTCAAAAAAGTATATTTTGTTGTTCTATTTTTTAAAAAAAGGATTTGCACTTTAATAAACTAGGTTTGTATGTTTTGCTATAAAGTTTTTTATCCAGAAGAAAGTTTCATAAATAAAAGAAGTTGGAAGGAATATTATTGTCAAAGTAAAATGAGAAGCATTCACTGCAAGTAGCCCGAATGACACATGTTTGGAATTAACAGAAATTGGCTCATGTTGTCAAGCTATGAGGGCCAAGTTGAAGACCAAAAACTGAGTTGCCTTCTTCAACCACCAAATGTTCTAGGGACCAAAATATGGTGTTTTTAAAAAATAAAGAGCAAATTCAGTACAGGCGACTAACCTAAAATAAAGAATCCAATGGACCAAAGTCATGTGGATGAAGATAGAGAGGGGTTAGTGTTAGTTAGATGATACCTTGCCCTCTACAGAAAATTAAAATCTAAATAAAACCATTCACCCGTTCCTTGCACCAAGTAGCTGCTCCAATCATCACAGAAACAAACTTTGTAATGAGACATACCAATTGATACAACTCAGTTACGATGTCTTGGAGTGCACACAAGAAAAATTATAACCAATGGAATCCTTAAGAAGCAATTAATTCATCCTAAAATTTACCTGATTGCACATCCGAGGGTCATTCAACAATATATATATATATATATATCCAATCATCACAGAAACAAACTTTGTAATGAGACATACCAATTGATACAACTCAGTTACGATGTCTTGGAGTGCACACAAGAAAAATTATAACCAATGGAATCCTTAAGAAGCAATTAATTCATCCTAAAATTTACCTGATTGCACATCCGAGGGTCATTCAACAATATATATATATATATATATATATATATATATATATATATATGTATGTATATATAGTTCAGTTAGTTATTTTTCTTACATGCAATGAGCTGCAATTCAGCCTCAGGAAGGAGGCACGGCATCCACTTCTTCTTCCTTATTCTGAAGGACTTCAGCTTGCTTCATCTCCTTTGCCAGCCATAAGATTTGCATCAATCCACCATTACCAATGTGGCAGAAAAGCATCCACCCTGCTATTCTGAACCTCAAAAAAATAAATCTTAGCGCCAGAAAAAATAAACCGATGCCCCAAAGCAGTTGCATATCATTTCCACCCTGTTCGACATCATCAAATCAAGAATAAGTTTTTAAAATAATAATAAACAAAAAAACAACTGCCATTTCATTCAACTATTTCCATTTTGAAAATTGCCTGAATCTCTCACAACTTCTATTGTTCGAGCATAAAGGGGATTTCCAAAAGCAAGGCAATTGATTAATATTCAAATCAGGGAAATCCAATCTTGGATAAAAATATCAAAAATTTGGATGAAACAAACCTTTGCCTTACTTTGAAAGAGCTCTTGACAGGTTTCATTTAGGAAGTCTGCCAGAAGAACACCAGTGAACAGACCCAACGGAACCAAAAGCTCTCTGCTGATAAAAACTGCCATAAGGGCGTCATATAAAATATTGCAAATAAGCAGAGTAACAAGGGACCATGCAAGCATATTCTTTCCAAGGACAAGAAGGCGCTCCCTAACCATTAATTTTGCCTTCTCCCATGGAAATTCTTTTAGGGGTTGTGGAGAGGCATCCAAAACTCGGCCTGTGAGATCGTGCAGGTAAGAGGAAAACTCGGTCACATAGCTGATATGTTTACCCGCTGAAGCCTTTATTGAGCATAATGTTGGAGCCAGCCTCTGAAGGGATCTTGGCCTTCCAGAGAATCTATGACAGGGAAGGTCCCGCCTACTGTGGTTGATTAACGCCTATCAAATATTTAATCAAACTGAATAGGTGAAAATAGGATAGAGATATTCAAATATGTATCCAATTTAAATCGAAAAATGGTGCATATTGACATCACATAGTTTTTAAACTATGGAAGTGATTGAGTGAAATTAAAAGAAAGAAAGGATACTATCAGAACTGCTAGCAGTAACATTCAAGAAAAATATAGCATATTCTCAAGGTCAACTTATCAAACTTATGCATGATGGCTTCAAAATTTAACTCCAACTCTTTTGACGTAATTGAAAGCTTAAGCAAATGGTCATGGAATTCAACCTATCATCTAATAGATTTGAATCAACTTCATTTAAGAATATGTGATCGAAGTTTCAACCATAACTGATCACACTGCCAGTCTTAATTTTTGTAGATTTTACTATCAGGGCTTATTGGCTATATGTCTTCTTTCTATAAAACATAATGCTTATGAAAATAATTCAGAAAATGTGCTCCAGTTTATAAAATTCAGGGCAATTAGTCAGCCATTCTAGTCTAGAAAAAAAAGTCAAATTCAAGAATCAAGAGCACCTTTAATGTTTATATCAAGCTTTCCTACTGTACTGACCGTGATATTAATCCTTAAACCTTTTCATGGGTATTTTAAGAATTTAATTTTTCTAAATTGAAATCAAAATTGTGAGGAAATGAGGTTCCCCACAAAGCAATTTAAACGAAAGATTTACATAAATAGAAACAAAACATTGGATTTTACATATTTAACACCCAAGCTTTGATATCTACATATATAACACTCACTATATCAAGTGACAAAAAAAAAAAAAAACCTGTTAAAATACCCTAACCCAGTTATAACGCCAACTATCTCGTAGCCCTTTGCCGCAAGTCTCAACATGCTTTACCTGTCACCAGTCAAGAAAAGACCAGTTATAACGCCAACTATCTCGTTGCCCTACAAATGAGCAGCTCTGCATGTGGCTTGGGGTTCTCACAAGCAACAGGTCATGGCACAAGGAGCACATATGAGTGTTAGGGAGATGAGAGAGGTGGAGAGAGGCTGTATGGACCAAAGTAAAGGGAGCAGGAGTGATAGCGACTTTTGGGGCTTGATGCAGGCAAGAGTGGAGCAGTTCCGTGCGAACGAGAGCGGCGGCTTGCAAGTGTTTGTGAAAATAAAATTAACATAGACAATTAACGGAGTTTTGGATCTTGTAAATAGTAAAGTATACATGTTAAATGTGTAAAATCCAATGTTCTTATTGTACATTAGTCATGTTCTTATACCATTTATCTCCAATAGGTACGAAAGTCATGTTCTTATTGTAATGTTCAATAGCCAAATGAAAGTTGCTATAGAGGACAATCTTGTTGCAGAATTTAATTAGAAAAATGTTTCTTTTATGCAATACAAAATAAGAATGGGCCTTGTGGGAAGGAGGAAAAGAATGGTAAATGGAGAACTAACCATGGTTGCTCCCTGCTGTTTGTTTTTTTTCTCTGGTGTTGCGAGTGCAAGGAGAGTGGTGAAGAATAGTAAGGGTCTAAGATTTTCTCTTTACGACTCAAGAAAACAAAGATAAAGATTCTTCCATCGATGTAAACTATTTCATTGCAGAACTTATTATAATCGTATATACTCTATATTGTTCTATATAGTGTAAAGTTTTAGAATGTCAATTTTCAATTTCTACAAATGATATCAGAGCCACTACAAGACGGGACTTGTACAGTTTGAAATGAAGATATATGCTTTGTTGGTTCAAAAGTATCAATGAAGCTTTATGAGGGGAGAATTTAGAGACAACGAAAGAAAATAAAAAGGCTCTCAAGAAGGCTCACAGTTTCTTGATCTTGAGTTTTATATTCAAAGTTCTACGTAAAGTAAATAAGGAGATGATTGTTGCTAGATCTTAGTTGCAGAAGAATCAATTCAAATGACAAAAATTCTACCAAATCATTTGTATTATAAGATAAGCATTTACAATTTTAAGATGACACTCAAGAAGACAACAGATGAATACACGATGAATTCAATTCTATAGCCTTTTGACCTTGAGAACATTAATATCTCTATTGAATCATTGATGATGAAGATCAAGATCTACTGATGTTAGGTTCTCTTCCAACGTCTTACAAAAGTTTGACAAGCATGTAGTTGTACGAACGTAAAGCTTTATCACAAGAAAAGGTTCAAATAACTTTGAATTCCAAAGAGTTGAAGAAAAAGGGAGATGTAAAAAGACATCTCCAAAGAAGGCTTAAACCTTTGAGGTCAAATGGAGAAATGTGACATCAAACAATGCAAAAAGTCCAACTCAAGTAGATATCTAAGCTGTTGGAATTCAGAATAAAGGGGAATAAAACGGATATGAAAGGATGTTGGAATTCAGAATAATGCGGAATAAAACGGATATGAAAGATGTTATAAATAACCCTTAAATGAATCCTTGAATAGGAAAGACAAGAAAAAGAAAACAACATTAAAGGAAAGATATAACAACAAATATCTCCAATTGATCAATTCATATTAATTATTTGGAAATAAAGAAACAACATAAGATAAGAAAGTCTAAAATAGGAAAGAAAATAAATCCAATCCAAGAAAAATAAATCTTAAATAGGAAAGAAAATAAAATTATATTAAGAAATAAATCTAATCGTCATGACTTCTAATAGGAACAAATTATTTCCTAATATAACTTTTAACACTCCCCCTCAAGTTGAAATATGAGTGAAAATCATGTTCAGCATGGATTTAAAAACATCAAACAATGGACGAAGAAACTCCTGTGAAGTAGAACTTGAAGTCATCATCTCGTACTGTGATTATCTTTGACTATAGTTTCTGCAGTGTCTGTAGGTAAGGAGAATGTTCCTAAAGATAATGTTATAAGGGGGTTTGTAGAGAAGTGAACATTTACAATTGTCTTTGACAACAGTTCCTATAGAGTATGTAGGTAGGCAGAATGCTCCAACAGAAAATATTGCATGGGAGTTTGTAGGGAAGTAGACAACCTTTAAGAAAAGCTAACTTTTAGTTGACTGCGATTGACTTTGACTGCAGTTCTTGCAGTGTCTTTAGATAAGCAGAAGACTCTTATAGGTAATATTGCAAAGGAGTTTGCAGGAAAGCAAACTACCTGCAGGAAAAAAATTGACTTTTAGTTGATTGCAGTCGTCTTTGACCGCAGTTCCTGGAGTGTCTGTAAGTAGGCGGAATGCTCCTACAAGTAAGGTTGTAGGTGAATTTGCAAGAAAGTAAAAGACCAACAAGAAAAACTGCAGGATATGGCTTACAGAAAAAAAAAAACTCCGAAGAAAGGCCTTGCTGCAAGAAAAGCTCCAAATGAGGGTCTAATACATAAAAAAGCTTCGAAGGAGGGTTTGCTGGAAGAAAAGGCTCTGGAGAAGGGTCTGTTGTAAAAAAAGCTTCAAAAGAAAACCTACAGCGGGAAAAACTTCTGAAAGAGGCTCTAAGGAAGCTGTTTCATGTTCTGTAAGAGCTGATGCAAGCCGGTCCTAAGTGAAAGCCTGAATCTTTGGTTCAACATGTGCATTCATGTGTACCGGTGTAACCACTATATAACCATTTTCTACAGCTTTGAAAATCTAGCTCATCATCGGAATCATCATCCTCGATGGCTATTAGGATGTTGACATGTGACGTGTTGAGTGGTTTATACTTTTTCTAATCGTGGATCACGATTCCCCTATGATCCGAACTTTTTTCGCTGCTAGATTTAATTGATATCCCCGGAGTTATTCTTGTGTTGCCCCCAAGAGCTCAAATTGCTCCTTATGTACAATGATGGTCTCTTCTGCAAGATTTGAGCTTTGAGGCGATGAATGAGATCGGCACAAGAGTGCACCATCTCCCACATCAGTGATGAATAGAAAGGTCATGGGCAGAGGTCTCCAAAAAAAGGCTCCTCTCAATAACTCTGGATCCACTCCAGGAATCTGACGAGCTTCAATGGAGAACTTGCGAAAGTATTCCTTGAGGGATTGTCCCTCATTTCGACAAACTTCTAATAAGTGATATGAATCTTTGATGATTCTTCTATTTTCTATGAACTGCTTCATGAATAATCTAACAAGCTCATTGAAGATGTTGATTGTGCCTCCTGGGAGAGAGTAGAACCATGTGAGAGCTTGCCCCTTGAGAGTTCTTAAGAACACTTAACAGAGAAGCGCATCAGAAGCACGGTGAGTGTGCATGATTGTTAGATAGTTATCGGCGTGCTCGTATGGGTCAGTTACCCTTTCATGGGCATGGATGTTTCGAACTTTGAAACCTGCTGGAATATGGTGTCAAAGAACTGCGTCAGTCAAATGAGAAGATTCTTAGAAGTTGCGGTGAGCAAGGAAGCGATCCCTTTTATGCAAAGTGAGCTCTTCTCGAATCAGGCGTCGTAGCTCATCTCGGATGATATCAGTAGAAGCGACAGCAAGGCGGGGCGGTGTCAGGTGAGTTGCATGAGACGGATGAGTGGAGCTTATAATATCTAGAAAGATCGGTGTCTCGTCTCGATAGAGGAATGTTTTCGTCATTAGGAGAGAACCCGGTGTGATGTATTTCTTGTTGAATGTTGAACTGGTGCTAAGTAAGTTACATTGGGTTATAGTTGTCACTCCATGCGTATGAGATGAAGGATCTCATGTTGAGACTCTTCCATCCTACGTGCTCGATCTTCCAAAGAATGCCTCAAGGCACCTTCGTCAGCGGGGTAATGTCTTATGGAGTAGGAGGATGCTAATGCTTGATGACCTTGGCTCCATGACTGTTTTCTAGAATGATGGGTGTTGGAACGGAATGCACTGTTGTTGCGAGTGTTGCGTCTGGTGGTCATGCAACAATTCTTACAAATATTTTAGTAATGGGAGTGTTCTATTTTACATAGACGATGTCAAACTGATGTGTGCTAGAAGATTTGCGGCGGTAGAGTATTGAATTATCGTTTTAGTGTTGCACAAAAATTTAGCACACACTCAGATGAAATAACCCAATTGATAATGACATCATAAATTTTTACGTAGAAACCCAAAAAGGGAAAAACTACAAAATCTGACGCAACTGAAAAAATTTCACTATAGAAAAATAATTACAGTTACAACTATTTGTCCCACAAGAGGGAAAAAATTACTAAGTTTTCTAAGTTACAACGTCGACGTGCTGATGAATTTGCTACTAGAAACAAGCGGCGACCAATAGCGATTGAAGGCTTTCGGCCGATGGTGGTCAATAGTTGTTGACGATGTTTGACGACGTTCGACGATGATCAACAAAGATTGGCGGTGGTTGACGAAGGTCAGTGTGGAGCTTTCATTAGTGGTCATAATGGAGCTTTTATTAGTGGTTTTTTATAAAAGTGTAACATTCATAACATACCTTTAAATACTGGCATAAGTTGTGAAATAATTTTACTAGATTTAATTTGATTTACTAAATTCATTGTCAAACTACTTCTGAGATTTAACCACCTTATAAGATTTACTAAATCCGAATTTAAAGTATTTAATAAATCCCATTAATTTAAATTTCATCTATTGCCGGAGGGCATAAAGTAAATTTGGGATTTACGGACAAAATCCAGATTTACTGCAGCCCAGGATTTATTTTATCCAAAACGACCGTCTAGCGAGTTTTCGCTTAAATCTTCGCCTAAATTCACTGCCAGACAGCCCCGAAGTATACTTTTACTGGACATACTGATGGTGTTGAAATATATTTGTTATAGTTTTTAGAAGGAGGTCCCTCGGGCTTGGGCATAAAAAACAGGGCTACTACCTTCAATGAAAATGGGATATAAACCTCGCATTTTAAATATTCGATGGAAGTTCCTTATCCTGAACGAAACACTAGTAAACAAGGAATAAATACATTTACACACAGTAAAACCCTAAGAGATTAAGGAAACGGAATTAAGAGAGAGAGAGAGAGAGAGAGAGAGAGGGAAAGCGTACCCTAGTTTCGAAACCAAAGGGAAGTTTTGCGCAAGTAGTGAGCGCAAGACTCATATTCATCCTGCCGCCTGCCGCCTGCCGCCTGCCGCCTGCCGCCTGCTCTCTCTTTCTCGCTCTCACTCTCTGTGGCTCCGGTATAGGGTTTTAGGGCATCCCCATCTTCCAAGAATTGACAATGTGAACCAGAAAAGAAGGGCCGGAGGGAGAGGTTGATTATTTTTTGGGCCAGGAAAATTGTAGAACAAAGCCCATTAATGCGTTAGGAAATATTCGCTGCAATTAAGTTTGGCCCAACTGTTACTGCTTTAGAATACGAAACTTGCATAGAATCAATTATATTGAAATTAAAATACATGCATTATAATTTAATATATATTTTATGACTGCTTCGTATTTCTTCTTTACTAATTTGCAGTACGCTTATTGTTGTAATACTAGCCTTATTAGTCACATAAAGCATTTAAATGAGGTGTCCTATCATCAGTTTTAACTGAGGGGTAAACTGAAAAAAAAAGGTAATTATATCATGCAGATTTCTCAATGCATGGTTAGTTATGCTTGTAAATAGGATTATTTTAATATGAATACATTAAGAGCTGCCGTCTAACATAAACTTGTATTTAACCCAAACATATTTAAAATATGAACCCATGTTCCAGTTGCCCAGTTGGCTTTAACAATGTAAATTTTGCCCTCATTTATTATTCAGTCTTCTTATCTTCTCTCTTCAGTCAATTTGTTAGAATTGTACAAGCAAATGCTGCATATTTTCTGAAAGGTTGACTGTGACAGTGGTATCAACAGCCAATTAAATTAATTAAACATTGACCACTACTTCTGTTTCAAGCAATTTCTTAAGAGATTGTTTGGGGTGAAGTTTGTTTTTTTTTAATTTTTTGTTTACATTTATTTTAAAAGCACTTTTTTAGTTCATTTTCTTAAAAAAATATAAATTATTTTGTGATGTTATAATATATCAACTATATTTTATTTCAAATGAAAATTAAAAATAATCCCAAATGTCTCCCTAATTAAGTAAGATGCTTAATTAGAAGGATAATTTTGTTCTCCCACTTAAATTGTGAAAAAAACAGCTCGATTGTCCTGGAAGAGGCTTAAATTAATCAAAATATCAAAAATAATAATAATAACTATTATTATTGAATATTTTCTGGATAACCGTATATTGCAAGGCCTTAATCATGATATCATTCTTTATCAGATGGACAGCTATCCAGTTTTTAAGTGAAAATAATAAAAATAAGAGCAAGACACTTCTTCTAGCATGAAGCCAACTGGTACGTAGCACATTAATCCCACTTCCCAACTACTCTAACAGCAATGGAAATTTATTATTTGTCTGAATATTTTAATTAAATAGCAAATAGGCATGGAAAAAGATAGTTTGTGCATGCCCCCATGTCTTTCTGTTATATATAATTCAAACTGAATCATTTTGAATTAATCCATCTATAACTTCCTTAAGTTTAATTATTCCACATAATTATATTGAGTAATCTTGAATGCACGCTCGATGATGCAAATATTATAATCATCCATTTATGATGACACATTAATTTATCCTCTAACAACAGCAGCATATTCTACTTGTCTTCTTGCTATCAGACTTCTAACGGACATTAATTCAAACTCTGAATTCCATAAAACAAAGTATGTTCTCATAGCCTAGAATTCAAAAAAAAAGATGAATTAACATAAAAACCAGGCGTGCTTTGCTCCTTTACAACCGAGTCAGAGCCATATCACCAGCTTCCTCTTGGATTGAGAATAACGACGACTAATACATATATGATGATTAGATAATTATACTAAGCTTTCTCATCTCTCATGGCTGGAAGAGATGGAAATTAAATATGCAGTACACATAACAGCGTTAGTGACTGTTCATGTCATTGAATAAAACAAATAGTAGTTCATTAAAAGCTGCGAGATTTATAATAAATAAATATATATATTAAGATGCTTTGTTGCTAGCCTTGGCTCGGACGTCACAAGATAGGCCTTACTTCAGCTTTATTTTAATTTATTTTAATATCAATGGTTTAAAGGCATGTGAATTTCAAAATGGCTGTTGACGTTTTGCATGGGGATTGTTCTTCCATGTACACTTCCTTTTAGGGATATTCTCAGCACTTTACAGTAATGATGATCGAAATTATTCTATTTTATTAATTATATATTAATTTGCAGCTATTTGTGTGCATTGAAATGCAGAAAAATAGAATGCTTTTTCATTAGCCTGAGTAGATCAGTTCCTGATCACTCTTTTTTAAATTAAAACATAGTTTGCCAGCATCATTACTATAGAGAAAACAGTCTTATTATATAAGGGTGTGGACTATAAAATAATACACTATAGAGTTAAGGAAGCGGGTATTACAAGGGTATGGACTAGCTCAGAATTATTTTATAGAATGGAAAACAACGGATTGAAGAGAACAATTTTTAACGTAAACCATAGAGAAAAGAGAGAACAGCAACTCCAATCTGTGTCAGTGCAAGTTAATTCTTTATTTCATGGCATATACCTGATCAATTGTTATGAAGAGAAGGTTTCCGCTCATTAGTTATTCCCTTCTTTTTTTTGTTTTTCATTACAAATATGGGGTACTAGCGAGGTGTTAGGTTGATCTCTATCAATTTATTGCAGAGAAGAAGCTGTAAGATATTATCTAAAACGTACAATAAAGAAAAGTAATCACCTCTTTCTGCCTTGATTTATTCTTGAAACTATTGATTAAAGATTGGTGCTAATTAATGTATGCTCAAATAACACTCTTTATTTATAAATAACCTCTTTAACAGCAAAGTGATCCATCTCCATTGAATCTCCATCATATGATACGAATCTCGAGACATGACATAGATGTCGAGAAAACTTTTTGAGTGAGAAATATTTAAATCTCAATAAAAACTAATCAAAAAACTCTGATTTCAGCGAACTTACTCTTAAACTGACTAGTTCGATAAGAAGAACACAATGTTATCAAAATTAGTCCAATCCAAGTCAAATCAAACTTAGATTAAGTCATTATATCACTCCTGGAAGTTTTCGGACAAATTTACAAGGTTAAACGAATGTCAAATCTAGCAAGCCTATAATTGAATCGAATGTCTCGACATGACAAATCCAATGAGCCCAAGATTGCTTAATTCTTTCATCATCTAGGCACTCAAATGTCCATCAAATGTCATCTGATCGAATGAAGTCCTCTAAACCTTCATATCAAAGTGGTTCATATTTTTGCATTCATTACACTCAAAACACAATAAATAGAACATCACCCCTCTCATGAGAAGGGGCTAGAGGTTAGGAAGAGAACTTAGAGCTTTGAGAAGGAGTTGAAGTCCAGCGTCAATCCTATCACTGTCGAAAACCACCGACCACCGTCGACAACCACCGACCGTCGTCGACCACAAATGTTGTCATCAACCACCATAAACTGTTGTCTATCGCTGATCATCGTTAATAATCACCAATCAACATCGACCACCTCTGATCGGAAGCCGTCAGTTTACGTTGTAATTTGAAAAACCTAATAAATCTTTCTAGTATGTGGAACAAGACGTCTCTTTCATTATTAACCTATAGTAAATTTTTACATCTGGGTGAGGTCCCATGATTTTTTTCTCTTTACGGTTTCTCCACGTAAAAATTTTTGGATTCATTACTAGATGTTTTCTTGAACCTGAGTGTGTGTTGAATCCTCGTGCAACGCTAAGACGATAATACATTACTCTACCGCCGCAAATTTTCTAGCAAGCATCAATAAAATTAACATATTTTGAATTTTTTTTTCTTAGAGAGGAAAATGATTGCAGCATTTTTATAATAATTTTTTTATGACTTCGAAATAATTTTAAGCACTCCATGCTTCGAAATAAAATTCAACTGTCATAATTCGTGAATAGTGGCCTCAAAATATATATGCTACAAATTCTACTTTCACGGTGGATGAAGTAATAACATAATGCTTTGCACACCTTCAAGAGATTACACGTCAAACTAAAAAAGAACAGAGAAACGATTGTGAATTTTTTAAGGTTTTTGCATCTAGCAAAAAAAATTATCAATCTGAATAATATATAAATTCGGGTTGATTAAATTTTCTATAAGTAAGCATGTGCTCTTCTGTTCCTTGTAGTATTTCTTAACTTTCTTTGCAATTTCATAATGATGATCATTTTTATATTGCTTTTATATCCAATCAATATTTCCTCAATAAATCTTGCCCCAAACTTCAAATGTAGAAAATCCTTGTTACTACTACTAGTAACAATCCAGTCATATATTTTATGTATGTTATTGTCTATTATTACATCGTATCTTGCACACAATGTCATTGTATTTTAAACTTATTAAATGTATATCATTCACTTCCTTTCCTCTACATGGAGGATATCTCTAAAAACTGTAGTAGTTCATTCGTGAATCACTTCATGCTCTAGACCTGAGAAATATACAATTTCGGTTGCATCTTAATTAGAGCACAATCAATCCCAGAGGGATTCGATCTAACTTCTTCAATTTGAGTAAACATCATCGAGTTTTTACTTTGATAAGTAACCCTTGACATGTTAACAGTCCTGAGTGGATTACACTTAACCTCTTCCACACTGGTTAGTAAGCGAGCAATACTTCAACAAACAACCTTGAATGTGTTAACATCATCGAGTTTTTATTCAAATAAATAACCCTGAATTGGTTAACAATCTTCGGTGGACTACACCTGACCCTTTTCACACAGGTTCGTAAGCGAGCAATGCTTCAACAAACAACCTTTAAAAAGTCCTTGATGAGCTTCTGTTGGCTTCTCTAATACAGGTTAACATCATTGAGTAATACTTTATTGCACAGCCCCAGACAAGTCAAAATTCGTTGGCATTTTATCATTACGTCAACCTCCTCACATACTAGAACTTCTAAATGACATATGGTATCAACTGCAACTTGAAAAGAAAACATGCTTTTATATTATCATAAAAAATATACTTATAAGGAAAATAGCCAACAAAATCAAATAGCTAAACAAGATGAACAACAAACATACTATTATCACTCATACAATGTCATTCTGACAAAAGCTGAAAAGAAAAAAAACTATATCTACATGGTTTGCACAACATGAAAAAAACAAATACACTAAAAATATATAGGAAAGAGTAGAGCACTAATCGATGTCAACATTCTCCTCCGCACCCTCGTCGTTGTTGGAGAACACCTTCTTCAATTCACTTTTAATGTCCTCGCCGTCAAAATTTGAGGGAGGACCCTTTGAAGCTTAGCTAGGAGTGAGCTCCTTTACGACAATCCCAGTTTAATGTTGCATTGACTCCCCTTCAGGAAACCTCAGATGAATCCTTCATTGGTGAACCACTTTTGCTCCTTCTTTGCCTCAACAACAAGTACCCAACTACAAGCCTTTTGGAGATGGTCTCGAACAATAGTCTTAAACTCAAGCGAGTTCTAAAAGTCTTCGGCCGCTTTTGCTTAATCTTCGTAATATCAACATCCTTCACAAATCTCTAAATTCTGATCTCTCTCTCCTAGGCTAACACCATCAACTTAAGGCTTTCACACTCTTATTACTTTCATTGAAACCAGCTCGTGCCTCCACTAATGCCTCTCGAATTCTCTCTAGATCCTGACGCTGCAATGAGAAGGAAGTCACCATTGTTGAGAGCTCTGTCCTACACTCCATCAAATGAGATTTCAGAGTTGTGACTCCTTCAACCTTAGATTCATATTAACGCTTGTACTCATCTTGGAGGTATTTTTTCTTACAAAATTCAGAGTTTCAATTTCTCAGAGCCAGTCTCAGCCCCATTTGGATTTTCACCATTTTATTTATCTGGAAGAACAAAAGTTTAGGTCAAATGGATAACATGATTATACAATTACAGAAGATAAAAGAAACTTACAAAGCCCTCGGTCTCCAAGAGCGCAATACATTTTTTTGTGAATTTGAACTGTCAAAAGACTGGACAGGAACTTCCACGATTCTTTAACCCTCTTATATTGTTTCTGAGTGAGTACTGCACAATCTCTATTTGTTGGGGCCACTTTGAGGATACCATGTGGGATGACTCGGAAGGTTCCTTCTTAGATTTCTTTAATGTTACAATTGTGTATCACTTGGGGTGGAATGAACGTTTGGCCTTGAAAAATGATTCATCTCCCACAAATTCATGATTATATTGCATCTCAAACAGCTTCTCCTCGAAGTTACAAATTTCTAGTAGCCACAATATTTCCTCCTCAATAGTCTGAAGAAAGACAAGCAATTGCCCGAACCTTCCTCATCTCTCACGGAACCCATAATTGTTCTTTGCAAAAAAGAATCTCACGGATCATTGCCTTATTAATTCCTTCAGGAAAAAATCCAACACCTTATGCTTAAACATTGATCTCAATTTTCTATATATATAGATGTAAACTGCGATGTACGCAATTATATGATTAATTTCCTTAACAGTTATTCTTAATTTGCAACAAAGCCAAAAAACTTGATCCAAAGTAAAAGCTAGGCAAACCTTTCACTATGAAACAAATAAGAATGCAGTTATAATATTTTAATATGGGATACTACGCAAGTATATGTATCGTTATCAAGTAATATATAACTTTCTGATTAAGTCCCGAATATCGAACCCACAGGAGAACTAGATTTAGTTTACAAAATTTACTTAGCAATATATTTCTACTTAAACTTAAAATGCTAAAATAGGAATGAAAGTTCAATTCTTTTTGTAATTTTTTATAATTGAAAATAAAGCAAGCAACTAATTAACTTAACTAAAATACATGCAAAATGAAGGCAATATAAATAAAATACATATTTCTTTATTATGATTCAGCGATAAATATAAAAATTTTGTTGTGGAAGTATGTTAAATGTGTTGTGCCTAATAGGAACAATAATATTCTTTACCCTTACTAAAGATGATATAAAGATCAATGGTTAATCTATAGTTTGAATAGTCTTGAAGACCGGTTAGGCAAGGAAGATACTAGCTCCCACTCTAGAGTTCCCTTTTCTCCCTCCACCTGGGGGCTAACATCTCGTATCAAAACCTAAAACTATAATTCAAATTAGGAGCTTTAGTCTGTCACTCTGAAGTCCTCTAATTCTACACCCTTTAAAAGTTTATTTCCCTATTTATTTGCACTCAACCACATGAACTATATTCTCATTCAAGAAATTAATATGTGATTCTAACCATTTGTTGACTGAGATAAAACCATCTCGGAACTTACATGCTCTCACAATAGGTATTAACATCTTAATTGGTCAAATCAAGAAGTAATGAAGTGTAAGGTTTCAAATCATCACAACTTCTTCCAAAATTGAAGCATAATACTTCACACAACTTCCTTTAAATATTTAATCACTTATCATTTTAAGGAAAAAGATAAAGAAAACTACGCAAAATCTATGGAGAAAACGCAACCACACATGAGTTTAAAAGTAGAAATCATGCACAAAAACAAGAAATCCAAAGTAAAACCAAGTGTAGTCACAAAGATAAACACTTATCTCAAATCCCCTCGACCAAATGTCTTGAAGTTCCTTTGAATTATTTTCTTTCACTCACAATACAAACTAAAACTCAAAATAAAAATAAAAAGTGGCCGACGACGGTGACTTAGAAGAACGATGGCTTTAAAGTTGATGGGTAGATGGCCTCCTCTCTTGGAAAATCTAAGTCTTTTCTTATAAAAAATCAAGGGTGTTTTGGTGTCTCTTCAAAAAGGTGTTTTCATTCAATGAGTTTTCTAGAAGTTCTCTTCAAAAGTCAATTGAATGAATTTTAGTGTTCATGGGCTATTTCCCACATTTTTATCAAGGGTTGCTTCAAACACCTCTCCAACAATCCGCTCAAATTAAATATATCTTCAAGTAAATAGTTATGGTGCTTAAGCGCGGGGTACCTGGCGCTTAGGCGCGGAGCCTCTGGTGCTTAGGCTCTCCAGTTCATTTTTGCTCTAAATTTGACCATTCTTCACTCCTTTTAGTATTTTCCATCCATTTAATTGCACCTGAAAGAAAAACACACAAATACCCTTCATTAAAGTGCAATATCTCAAAAAAGTGTATAAAAATGTGTATAAAAATATTATATATTTTAGGTGTATCAAACATCACACAATCATGTGTGTCAATAAAGAACCCTCACAACCACGCTAAAATTGTTGGTGTTAACATCAACCCGTGGCTCCTAAAAAAATAGACAACCCAATAATGACTGTCACCACCCGATAAGACTGTTGAGCAACGTAAACTCTGAACGCTTTTATGATTTCAATAAACTCAAGTGCCAACGAAAATTGTAGGTTGGCTCTCAAGATTACCCCTTGAACAACAACATACCCAGAAGGAGGATAATACACTCAGTCGGCAGAAGCAGGCAATTTCATCACCATGTTATTCGTGAAGTAGTACTTCTTTCAAAAAAAAATCAAGTCTCACTTTGCCAGAATTGATGTGACATCCTCTAAGTTATGGCCCTTCTTCTAGTTCTTAGCAGAGCGAGGTTCTTCAGTTGTTGTTATTTTTGTAACATGAAAGAAGATCCTACTGCTCTCCTGTCACGCAGTATGGAGATGACTTTCTTCTTGGTTGCAACATGAAAGAAGACCTCGTCTCTTGCCTGTTACGTAGGACGAGGATGACTTTTCTCTTCTTCGTAACATGAAAGAAGATCTCATTGCTCGTTTGTTATGCAGAACGAGGATGATTTCCCTCTTGACCGCAACACGAAAGAAGATCTCGTTGCTCTCCTACTACGTACAATGGTGACGAGTTTCTTTTTTGTAGCAACACGAAAGAATGTCATTTTGTTTGTCTGCTACGCAGGACATGAACAACTTTCCTCTTAGTCGCAACGTGAAAAAAGATCTCATCGCTCGCCTGATAAGTAGGACATGAATTATTTTATTCTTCTGAAAAATCTCGCTAGGAGAAGGCTCCACTCTCCCTCTTTTTTCTCCTTCTCATTCTTCTCACATGTGAATCTTCCTCTTATCCACGACCTCTATTTAAATGCTTGAGAGAAGGCCTAGCATCAAAAGAAATCATTAAAAAAAGGAAGAAAACTGAATTTTTTTTATATTCTCACCCTTTAGCCTTCTAAATTCTTTCATTACAAATAAAAAAATGAGTTGTCGTTAAAAAAAATTATGTTCAAATTCCATCTTTTGAGCTTCCAATTTGCTTAAATACCAGCCAAAATTTGCTTAAATTCACAAAAGTTGTGGTCCAGATTTGGTAGTCGGTCCAGCCCCCACTGCTCGTTGTTTGAATGCCCTGCACTGGTCCAAATTCTACTGGTTCATTTGCTCCTGCGGACAAAGTTGGTGTGCTGGTCCAACTCCAGTGGTGCTCACCAACTTGGAGCATGACATTTCGTCACCAACCTGAGCTTACCAAAGTACAGCGTGGGTCGCTTGCCCACAAAGCGGCACGAGCTCAGCAGCCCGCCCAATGACCTGACCAGGGTTAACGCGGGCCGTCAAGCTGGTTTTTGGCCTAACCAACAGCTCAACAAAAATGGGAGTAAATATGCACAAGGCATTAGGTCAAACCCTCTCCCTCGCGTGAAGCATAAGAAAGCTACCAACTGAGCTAAGTTCAGTTGCTTTAATATATAATAATTATATATATATATATATATATATATATATATATATATATATATATATATATATATATATATATATATATATATATATATATATTCATGATAAAAATGTAAAGTGTTTTGGGTCTTGATATTTTTTAGTAACGAGGTTAGTTCCGCCCGAAAATAGGGAGACAACTGATAAGACTTTAACAAATATTCATCATTCGACATGAATCATGAGGTACAAAATGGATCTTAAGGCGACTTTTTGAGCAAGAAATACTCAAACCTTGATAAATATCATCGAAAGCACTCATTTCGGCAAATTTACAGTTAAACTGAAAAACCCAACGAGAAGAACCTAATGTTACCAAAATTGCTCCAATTCAAACCAAATCAAGCTCAGATCAAGTCTTTAAAGTGCATTTAGAAGTTTTCTAAATTTATTTGGAAGGTTAAATGAATATTGATTATGATGAATCTACAGTAAAATCGAGCGTCTTGACAAGTTGAATCCGACAATCCCAATATCACTCAATTTTGACATTATTAGGACACTCAAATGTTCATCAAATATCATCTGATCAAGGGAAGTCTTTTAGGTTGTCTTAATAAAGTGATTCATATTCCTGCATTAATTGCATCCAAAAGACTATAAATAGAGCCCCACCCCTATTACAAGGGGGGAAGATAAATTAAAATCGAAGGAGATCTTGGAGCCTGAAAAGATAGCTTGAAGCTTTGAGAATGAGCTGAGGTCCAGCACGACTTCTGCACCGTCAAATACCACTAACCACCGCCAATTGTCGTTGATCGCCACCAACTGTCGTCGATCGTCGTTGATCACCATTAACAATCGCTAATCACCGTTGATCGTCGTAGAGCATCTTCGACCACTGTCAATAATCGTTGACCGTCCTTGACTACCACCTGTCGGTCACCACCGATCAGTATCTATCTCCGCTTATTCCTTACAAAAAGTACATTCCCACATCAACATTGTAACTTGCGAGATCTTCTACCCTTTCTCGCATGTGAGAGAAGTGATTGTAATTGTAATCATCATTTATAGTGGAACTCTTCAGGCATGCTAGGCCCTGTGGTTTTTTTTTTTTTAGATTTTCCACGTAAAAATTTCTGGTGTCATTATTAGTTGTTTTTCTCTTTTATGGACATGTGTTGAATCTTTGCACCATGCCATGACGATAATTTGCTACTTTACTGCAACGAATTTTCTAGCACACATCAAGCATAAACAAGAAAACCCTAGAACTTAAATAATGTGATTTTCATAAAACTTAATAATTATAAAATCAAACATACATGTATTTATGATGACATTCCTTAAGATTTTGCAAAGCATGGTTTCTTTTCTTTTTCCCAATTATTTAGTTCACTTGAAGTTCAATATTTTTAGTGAAGAGAAAATTAAATCAACGTTTATATGAGTAGAGAGATGACCACTAGTTACTTTATATATTTGATCAAACCACCCATAGACATTTATAATGAGTTAAAATATATTGGTCAAACTGAGAGTTCTTTAATCAAATGTTTTTGGGTTTTCATGTTTATCAGATTATCTTGATTTACATCAACTGTATAAAAAAACCCCACTTAGTGGGATAAATTCTTGTTGTTGCTGTTGTTGTTGTTGTACATAAAGTATAAGAATAAAAAGCTTTTTATGAATACATAAATAGTTCAGATAGAAAGTAATCCAAGCATATATTAGACTTAGGATCAGTTAATTAAAAAAAAAAATAGAAATCCTTACTGATTAAGTCTAAAATTGCCCCAGGGAACTAGTTATTGAAATTACCAATAAAAAAAAATATGAAATGATATAACATAACTGCCATATCAAATAATCAGCCGGCAGCACAATTTTGTTCATGATGAATATAGCCACATTGAGTGAGGGAACTTTGGATTAAATTATTGATTGTATTCCTAACAGGGTAAGAAGTTAAACCAATGATTAAGCTCTGCACTAACTTAACCTAAACCTTAACACAAACAAAATATATCCAAAAAAATATTTAAGGAAATAAAAGAAAATCATATCATTAAAAAATTCTATAATTATACTTGAATGCAGCCTCATTAGAGCTACAAGCCACAATAAGCATATAATCATTAATATGACGGAGCTGATTAATAAGTTGGAAGATTTACATACATACCAATCAATTCCTATGTATTTACATATCTACAACCTAAATTTAAATTTTTACACTTAATTCCCAAATGTGGAGGGACGCTAAAAATTAACTTGTGATAAATGCTTTTAACTTGGAAGTATTCAAAGCAAGAAAATCAATCATTAGTGGCCCCTTTCATCCTTAGTGGAAGGTGAAGAAGACGGCTTTTGCCCAGTAACTGAATTGATTGACGATGCATGCCATGCATGGCATCTTAAAGCTTTGTTCTCTTTAGCATTTGGCCCATCTAATAACTCTAAATGGCCAGAGAAAAACTTGCGTGATCTAAAATAAATTGTGCCCATTTATTAAAGCTAGCTGCAGACAAGGGTTATTCAGCGTTGGCTGATCAGTTTTTTTATAAGGAACGGAGATTGTGGAAACCAAGGAATTTTATAAAGGGTAAGAATGCTGTTAGATAATGACAACAAACTTTATAAGAGGTGGATTAGGTCATATGCTGTTAGGAGTGCTTTAATGCAATCAAACGAGGAAGTAATAAAGAAAAGAAATGCAGGTTAATTATGCAATTAATCATGTCGTAATTATAAATATTTTACTTAAACTTTTCTTAGGTAGAGCCAACTTCTAAAATTTACTTTAATCTTGTTTCAGAAATTGTACTATTTGGCACTAATTATTTTCATGAAGAATAACATGGAAATTAGTTTAGTTAGAACCATCTTCTGAATAAATATATTATTTATTTATAGGATTCAATAAAAAAACGATTGTATCAATATATGACCAAGCCGACCACCGACCTCAATTAGAAGAGAAATTATTATGTGTGTATAATGTATGCATGCAGACTTCCGCACAACATAGTTGTATTGGTTGTATTTTAGAGACAAATTAAAATTACAACTAATACAATCATATTGTGTTGAAATCCGCATGCATGTGAACTCTGCACTTAATAATTTTTCCAATTATAGAGGTCGGATAGAGCCTAAATTAAAATAAATAATTTTGAGTTGTCACCCTTTTAAAAATAATGTGAACATATATCACATCATTGATCACATTTTCTTTTAAAAATGTACAACAGTGTCTTTTGGTTTTACTTTTGTTTGTTTATTATATGACAGAAAGTTTCTCCAATTATTTTTCTAAATGACTACAATAGTCATTTAATTAGTCTCATAATTTATATACATTTAGTCGTACAACCAATAGTCATTAAATAAATAAATTAAAATTGGCATGATTAAAAAAATGCAACTATAATCATACTTTTGTAAGAAAATCAACTAATTTTTTATGTCTGATTTTACTTTTTTTTTAAAATGTTCGTTAAGATTGAAAAGAAATTGATAAAATATACTAATTAGATTAAAGCCAATTTATTATTCAAAAATAATTATATTTAGTATAAACAAAACTGAATTATTATACTTTATATTTAGTATATATAACACGATTCAAAAAAATATAACTTAAACGCTGCAGGTGAAATGCTACTTTAATAAAATTCTAAACAAATATTATTTTAGGGTTAAAATGTCATAGGTAGCTACTTTCATTTTCTGTGCTCTAAATTAAAAAATGCTATCTAATTTATATATATCTATATCTATATATATATATATATATATATTAATAATCTACTTTACTAGATAAATTTTATAAATCTTAGAAAAGAAACTAATTATGATATCTATGTCAACTATTGTTATTTTTTTTTTTAAAGGAAAAAGAGATTGTCTTTATCAAATAAAAAGCAATATCAGGGTTGCAAAATAATAAAAAGTATATAGGATTTAAGGAAATGTCTTACACATTTATGTAAATTTTGATGAAATTATACTGAGCTAAAACTTCTCCTTCATGCAATAATTAAGTGAAAAAGTGAGAGAGCTAAAACAACATCTCACGGCTAAAAGATTCATCAACATAGCACGAAGAACCAATTTACTCAACAGATGCAGTTTCAATTTTTCATAAACCTTAGAATAACAAGAAAGTGAACAGATAAGCTAGAAGTGGATGGCAGTATTTTGAAACAAAGCTTGAATACCATGCATATACTCAACTCATAATTAGGGTTTTTCTCTTCCATAGGTGAAATTCAGAATAATTATTTCCATGGCATAAAAATACAATTTTAATAATTACATCACCTCTGCATCCGCATAATAAGCTAGCTAGCATTGTTTCAGCACTGCTCCTCAATCTGTGAACTCCACAGTCTATTCATAGCTTGATTCATTAATAGGTAGAACTGGTAAGGTAAAAGAGTTCATTTCACTCCATATAATGCTTTCTGATACATTAACACTCTCATTGATCAGGCTGCTCATTCCATAGACGAAATCGAAGCCTTCAAGCTTCATTAATGAGTTATTATCAGTATAATTAAATCCTTGCTCAAAAAATTCTGGACCCTCATTCGTTAATGGTGAGCCATTACTTAAAATACTTTCATGGCTAGAATAAGCCATGGTGTTCACAGGAGTTTCATAAATGGCATGTGGTACTTTCAAGGAAGGAGCAACTTGTACTTGATGGGGTCCATTACCACAGCATAGAAACCTCAAATCAGCAAATTTCATCTGTGCTTTACTGATTGAAGCATGGCTTTGATTAACATCAGAGAATTGATCAGTAGAGTGGAAAGGGATAGCAGTGATGGGCTGATTGAGCCATGCCTTGTTAGCTTCATTAGTAACACTTACAGACTGCTTATCAGCTTTGTTTTTAATAATGACTTGCTTTAGATTACAAGAACGACGGTGCTGTTGATTTTTGCGCTGTTTTCCGAGCAGCCTCGTCTTCAGCTTAGTGTTCCAGTGATTTTTAATGTCATTGTCTGTTCTTCCTGGAAGATGTGCAGCAATAATAGACCATCTGAGATAAGACAAGCGAACTATATACAGGTTATTCTCAGATGATAGTTGAAGAATAGTAAATCAAATAATTAAGAAATATCGAACAATCATTGTGCCTGAAATTAGGATTAGATGTCTGCTATAAAAATATAAGCGTTAAAAGCCTCGTACTGTGTCGGAATTATATATGTGACAAGGGAAATTAAAAAAAAGAAGAATTTAGTTGAAGGAGAGTGAAACAATTGATTAAGAAGATATATGCTATAATATTAAGCAATTTGGGACATTGGAATTTTGGCAACTGATGTATAAAGCTAGGGTTAGGGATATTTAGACTTGAAAAGGTAGTTGATTCTGATTTTATGAGAATATATACTAATTAAGGTTGTAGAATTACAAGCGTGTGAGATATACACCTTAACAAACTTTTTGAATTTATACAAAAAGATAGACAAGGGGAAATTTTTTGAAAGATCACAACTAATCAACCTACTGTTAAGTTAATCATCATGAGATTACAAAAAAAATTAAGTTAGTCATCAGTCAAACCTGCTCCCAATTGCAATATAAAGGCTGCAAATGATGTTGTCTTCTTCATCTGAGAAGCTTCCATGTCTTATATTTGGTCTGAGATAATTAAGCCATCGAAGGCGGCAGCTCTTCCCACATCTCTTGAGGCCTTGCTTAGAATTAATAAATAATTCATAAACTAAGCACTTAATATGTAGTTTTGAACAAAATATTTATATTTATATCCATAAATATATATCATGAACATATGTATCAACATTGATACATCTAAAACTCACCTATCTTTTGAGGGAGAGCGATCCAGTTGCCTCCAGTTCCGTGCTTCTCTATGTAAGATTTCAGCCTTTCATCTTCCTCAGGAGACCATGGGCCTTTCTTCACGTTAGCTTTGTCACAGCAAGGAGCTCTTCCCATCCTGATTGATTCTGATCGATCGATCTCCTTCTTGTCTCTTGGGAAAGAAGGACGACAAATTTTTCTTTCCTTCTTTCTTTCTTCCTTGCTTTCTTTTTTTAATTTTTATTTATTGCTTTCTTATCTTTACGCTCTAATTTAAAGCTTAATAAAGAGGGGTCGGTGGTGTCATGATAAAAAGTAGAGATTTATTTAGAGTTAAAGGTGGATAGCTTTCTGTTGGTTCTATCTTAAGAGTAGATTCCTTATTAAGTTTATGATCAGTGGCGAGCAATTAGTGTCTCATGTCCCTCTTTTAGTTTCTTAATTATTTCTTGTAGTTTCTTAATTATTTCTTGTAGAAATGTTATGTGCACATAATCTGTAATTATATGTATGAAGTTTATCATGTACGTACAAGTAAAAATATTTGCGTAGAGGACGAAAGGTTTCACTGGCCTGTTCAGCCAAGGCAGGTAATTCCAGTTTGGTGACTTCGGAAATGAAGAAACGCCATTCTTTTTTAATTTGGATTGGGCTAGATGAGGATAATAGATTAAAAGTAGAATAATATATATTATCTTCTAAAGTAGTGAGATATATGTATATATAAATTTATTTATTTATTTAGTGAGACAGTTTTTATTGTTTTAGTTATACTGCCATTCAACGCACACAATCAACCAAGTAGATAAAATTTTGCTTGGGGAATGTGATTTTTTTTTTATGGAAAATAGGAAAAGAGAATTAGTTGATTCAACTTTTAGTTGAAATAGCTTCAACTAATAATAGTTATATGTTACAATGAATCCCATTGCTCAAATTAACAAAGAGATGACTTCAATTCAAAACAAAGTGAAATTGGCCTGAGCAACCTCAGTATTATTTGCAATGCAATATGGTCAAATATTGAGATAAACTTTTCCTTCACAAGGCTAGTTAAGGCATCAGAACCTAAAGCAAGGGATGAAATGATGTCTGAGGGTTGAGGAGGCCATTAACCCAACAAGGTTAGTGGTAGTGGTCAGTCTAATCACTCAGACTTTGATCTTTGGATAGAAGCCAACGAGGGGAGAAAGATGGGGAAGGGTGGGGATCTATGACCATGGAGCACAAGAATTTGTATATGAGGCGCGACACTTCTATCCTTGCTAGAGATTGTCATTGACTGATGAAAAACTCTCCAAGCGTGCGACTGCACTGACCAAAGGTTGCAGGTTAGTTATGCCACTGACGTGCGTAAGATAGAGCCTAGGAAGACAATTGAGCAAGCCAGGAATGCTATGTTCGAGAAGCTCAAGGTGACCATTAAGCAGCTGCAGTGCCATTCAAGTTGCTTCGGCGAGCAAGCTTTGTGTTGGAATGGAGAAGCCTTTTAAATATGACAAAGGCTAAAAACTTATGGAAAAAGCTTCACTCTTATTTATCACTTTAACTTGGCTTTATACAAACTCAAAGACTCTACCCCTATTTATACTAGTGACACATCCTAAATTAATGGCTAGGATTGTGTCACCACAATTCTAATCCAATGGTTACAAATAATTTCGTACCTACCACACAATAATCCAATACCTATCACACCTAACACACCTACCATACAATAATTTCATACCTATCACATATTCTAGAATAAGCTTCTAGAAATTAAGTTTTATTTAAACAACTAAAATCAAGTTTATATTTCAACACCCCCTCTTAAGCTTGATTTTGTGATTCCAAACAAACTTCTCATTTTAATAAAATTTTCACTCTTGAGTGGCTTGGTAAAAATATCTGCAACTTGATCTTGAGACTTCACGTACTGCACTTGTATATTCTTCCTTTCGATGCAATCTCTGATGTAGTGATAGCGCATATCAATGTGTTTGCTTCTATCGTGAAAAACTAGATTTTGTGCTAGCACGATTGCAGACTTGTTATCAATATAAATCTTGATCACATCTTCTTGTGGTAAACTTAACTCCTTTAATAGGTTTTGAAGCCAAATTGCATGACAAACACATGAGGTTGCAGCCACGTACTCTACTTCGCAAGTAGAAAAATTGACAATTGGTTGTTTGTTTGACATCCAAGTGAAGGCAGTGTCTCTTATGAAGAACACGAACCCTGAAGTGCTCGTTCTATCATTCATATCTTCAGCTTAATCACTGTCGTTATATCCTATAAACTTGAAATTGCTGAATGATGGGTAAAATAAGCCAAAATCAATTGTACATTTGATATAGTGCATAATTTTTTTAGCGGTTTTCCAGTGGGTAACAACCGGAGTCTCCATGTAGCGATTGACAAATCCAACAACATAAATAATATTTGATATTGTGTTGTCAAGTAGCGCAAACTTCCAACCAAACTATTGAAAAATGTTGGATCAATTTTTTTCCCTCATCAAACTGTGATAGCTTAACTCCACATTCTACCGGGGTTTTTATAAGTCAAATATTCTCCATTTTGAATTTCTTCGATATCTCCCTTACATAACCTTCTTGAGAGATGAAGATCCCATCTTCCGTTTGCTTGACTTCACTGCCAAGGTAGTATGTCATGAGCCCAATATCTGTCATTTCGAACTCTTTTTTTATCGTTTCTTTGAACTTTTCAAACATGCTTGGATTGTTTTCTGTGAAGATCAAATCATCGACATATAAAAAAAAATCAAGACATTTTCATCCTCATTCTTGTTGTAAAGAGCATGCTCATAAGGACACTTCATGAAGCCTTTCTCTTGTAAATATTTGTCTATTCGGCTATTCCATGATCTTGGTGCTTGCTTTAGCCCGTATAGAGCCTTTTTTAGCATTAGAACCTTGTCTTCTTGTCTTTTGACTTCATATCCTGATGGCTGCTTAATGTATACTTTTTCTTCAAGTATTCTATTCAAGAAGGTAGATTTTACATCCATTTGATGTATTCTCCACTTATTTTGAGCTGTCAAAGAGATGATTAGTCTAATAGTTTTTAATCGAGCAACCGAGGCAAATACCTCATCATAGTCGATGTCTGTTTTTTTACTGTAGTTTTTTTACCACCAATCTTGCCTTGTATCATTCAACTTCTCATTTGTAATTCTTCTTCGCTTTGTACACTCACTTCACATCAATTGTTTTATGTCCTTTAGGAAGTGAAGCTAGCTCCCATGTGTCATTCTTCTGGATTGCCTTGATTTCTTCGTTCATTTCATCTTTCTACTTTTTTCTATGTATGACGTCTTAGAAGTCCATGGGTTCACAGTCGGCAAAGAGACAAAAAAGACTAAGGTTATCTTGATTCATAGTTACCTCATAAAGATCTTGTAATCTTCTGAAAAGTGGTACATTTTCACTTGAATTTTCTCTTGAAGTTGATGACGATGAGTTACTTTGATTACTTGTAGTCAATGTTGTTTGCGAAGTAGTAGGCTCTTCTCTTGCTTGTTCGATCCTTGGCTGCTCTACGTCTTCTTTTTGAAAGTATGGGAAAAAGTTGTAGTCCTCAACATGTAGTCCCCATTCTCATTCTTCTCCTTCATCGAATATGACATTTCTGCTGATGGTTGTCTTCCCTGTATTTGGATTGTATAACTTGTAGCCTTTCGAGTTGTTATCGTAACCAATGAAAATGAACTTCTCGCTCTTGTCATCCAGCTTACTTTTTTTTCTCGTCGGGTATGTGTACATGAGTTATGCATCCAAAAACTCGTATATGAGAGATGTCGGGCTTCCTTCCACTCCATGATTCTTGTGGTGCCTTTCCCAACACACTTCTTGTTGGTGATCAGTTGGCCAAATAAACAGCACATTCAATCGTTTCTGCCCAAAACTTCTTTGGCAATCTCTTGCTTTTTAACATGCTCCTTGTCATGTTGTGGATGGTTCTATTCTTCCTTTCTGCTACTCTATTTTATTTGGGAGATCTTGTAATAGTTAGAAGTCGACGTATTCAGTTAGCTTCACAAAATTCTTGAAATTCTTTTGAAGTGAATTCTCCTCCTCGATCAGATTGCATAGCATTTATCTTAAGACCACTTTCTCTCTACATCTGCCTTAAACTTCTTAAATATTATAAAAACCTTTGATTTTTGTTTTAGGAAATACACCCATGTTTTTCATGAAAAATTATCTATGAAGAGAAGAAAATTATTGTTCTTACCGAGAGAGCTTGACTTTATTGGACCACAGCCATCTGTATGTATGAGCTCAATAGGCTTTTGGCCTCTTGAACTTGACTCCCTTGGAAAGCTTTTCCTAAAGTGCTTTCCGAGTAAACATCCTTCACATAATTGATCAGGGTGGTTAATGCAAGGTAATCCTCTCATCATCTCTTTCTTTGAAAGCAAATCGAGTCCTCCAAAGTTGAGATGCCCAAATCGAAGATGTCAGAGCCAAGAAGCATCTTTATAACAGGTCTTCAGACATTTGTCAATATCATTTTGAATGATGAGTGAGAACATTCTATTTTTAGACATTGACACCTTAGCAATCAAGTTACCAATATTGTCTTTTAAGAAGAGAGTATTTTCTTTCAAGTGAATATCATATCATTTCTCCAAGAGTTGTCCTAAACTCAAGATGTTGCTCTTCATATTTGACACAAAATAAACATTAGAAATAAATTGATGCTTCTCATTTTTCTGACGGGTGAGAATGTTACATTTGCCTTTCACCTCTATCTTGGACTCATCTCCAAAAGACACATTGTCGCTTACTGATTCGTCAAGCTCTACGAACATCCTTCGTCTCCCACACATATGGTAGTTTGCACCGGTGTCCAGGTACGATGTGCTATCTTCACCTCTTTCATTGTCCTTATATGCTAGAAGTAGAGTTTTATCTTCTTCTCTTTTTTCCTCTATGTAATTGACTCTTTCATTAACTTTGTACTTACGTGCTCTAAATTCTTTCACATAATGCCCGACCTTGTTACAATTATAACACTTAATTTAAGATTTATTATACCTCGCGTTTGAGCGCCCTCGACCACGTCCTCTTGTAGATCTTTCTCTTTTTTCATAGTTATTGTTGGTACTCCATCCTTGCCTGCTAGTATGACCTCATCCTTGTCCACTACCTCTTTCATGTTGGCTTCTAATGCTGTTGAAGCTTTCATCTTTCTGAGTTGATTGGAGATTCGTCTTGAGAAGTTGTTCGACAATCTCTTCATTCATCTTCTTCTTTTCTTCATGGGCTTGTAATGAATCCAGAAGTTGCTCTATCATCATGGTTTGTAAGTACTTCGTTTCTTCGATAATGGTTATGATACTATCAAATTTTGAATCTAACGATCGAAGAATCTTTTCCATGATAACCACATCTTCTAACTTGTCACCATTTCTTTTTAGTTGATTGGAAATTGTAATGACTCTAGAAAAGTATTCGGAGACCGACTAGCCTTCTTTCATATGCAAAACATCAAATTGACTTCTTAAAGTTTGAAGTCATACCTTTTTAACCTTCTCTTCTCCCTTATACGAAACCTCGAGCTTCTTCCATGCTATTTTGACCAAAGTAGCACTGGAAATCTTCTCAAACCCATCTTCATCTAAAGCTTGATAGATGAGGAAGAGAGCCTTCTTGTCTCTCTTTCGCAAGTCTCTTAAGCTATCCTTTTATGTTGTGGATAGAGCGGACTCATCGCTTGGCTCATCGTAGCCTTTCTCCACAACCTCCCAAACGTCATGTGCTCCAAGGAGTGCCTTCATCTTGATACTCTAATTGTCGTTGATGCTTTCCTTAAGCATCAGAACTTGGAAAGAAACCATGCCACCGTTTACCATTGCTCTATAAAGGAATATTTAGGCTTTGATACCACTTTGTTGGAATGGAGAAACCTTTTGGATATGACAAAGGCTAAAAACTTATGGAAGAAGCTTCACTTTTATTTATCACCTTAACTTGGCTTCATAGAAACTCAAAGACTCTACCTCTATTTATACTAGTGACACCTCCGAAATTAATGGCTAGGATTGTGCCACCACAATTCTAATCCAATGGTTACAAATAATTTCATACCTACCACACAAAAATTTCACACCTACCACACCTACCACACATTAATTTCATATCTACCGCATATTCTAGAATAAACTCTATTTAAACAACTAAAATTAAGTTTATATTTCAACACTTTGTCGACAAGGAGGATAAGGAGGAGCAACACGATTAAATTTTATCGTTTTTCCTATATATGTAGAATTATTTCTTTCAGCTATGTTGTGAAAATTATTATTATTGATGATTTTTTTATTATTTTGTGTTGAAAAATTTATGGCAATAGAGTGATAATTCTACACCTTAGCGGTGCACGATAATCCAACACACACAAATAAAAGAAAAATTTTGGAAGAACCAAATTCTTACATGGAAAAACCCTTAAAAGAAAAAAAAAATTAGAGGCGAAGCCTAGTTAAAGTAATCTACTATATGTTTGTAAGTACAAAGATAAACACTTCTCTCATAACAAAGACAACTATGTTATAATTTTTACACTTAAAACTACAGTTATCTCTATATAGCTCAAAAGATACAAGTGTTATGAACTTCAACAAAATTATAGTTTGGCTATAATTACACCTGTAAGCAGTGGTCATTAATGGCTAATGGTCAATGGTGCCTGAAGGTGATAATAACTAGTGATCAATGGTGGTCGGAGGATATGAAGGTCAGTAAACAATGGTGGCTTGGGGCCACGGAGGCCGACGACTACTCACCGGTCTTCTTCCTATAACAAATGTTTAAAAATTCTTCGCTTTCTCATCTTCTTTCCCCTCCCAAGTAAAGAGAAGGGACTAATTGATAGTTTTTTAAGGTGGGGCATTTTGGTCTTTTGGTGCATAACTTCTTAAGCATCTGATTGGACAGTTCATGTTGATCCACATTGATCATAGATGATATTTTAAGGATTGAGGGCTTTAATAACATTGAAATTGAGCGATCTTGTGCTCGTTGAATTCCTTTCGTCGGGATGCTTGATTCAACTATAAATATATCAAATTTGGAGTTCATTTGATCATTCAATTGACGATCCAAATTATCAAATTGTACTTCAATTGTTTAATTTGGGCTTGATTAGACTTGGATTGAACCAATTTTTTAGTCTTTGCATTCGTCTTTTCATGACAATCAGTTTGAATATTTAAAATTAGGTCCCAAATTATTTTGAATTTGAATTTAAAATATTTATTGATAAAAATGCATTGAGATTCATGCCGGATCATATAATTTTTTATGATATAACTATTATACTCCTTATTATCCCATTCAATTTCATTGTTTATACATTGTTATGAGATATTACGAATGTGAATATTAATATTTTGTTTTATATGGACCTTTTTCTCTACTATAGGCTACCAGTTGATTAGCTGCAGAAATTTTAACAGCTAAATTCAACCGCTAATTAGTTAAAAATTCAACTGCTAACTTTTGGGATGAAATAGTTGTTAATTAACCGTAATATTAACGATTGATCTTTTTCGATCGAAATTATTTTAACAACTAAATATTCATCCACTAATCCACCATTTAACTCTAGCAGCTAAATTAATCAATTGATAGTCTAGACCAGCTGAAATAATCAGGCGACACAGCTTTTCCAACAAAGATTTTTCTGGCTGAGATAGATCAACCGTTAATCAGTCGGTATTCTAATTTACTCCCTGATATTTCAGCTGGTAATCAGTGAAAATTTTCTATATTGAAAATTAGTATGAAAGTCACACGCAGGAGGGTAAAAGTTCGTTTGGATCATCAAGAGGAACTCATCTTGGATTAATACAACCTATCATACCCTTAGAAAAGCTCATATGAGGTCACTCTCCCAGTCAATAAGACCTACTCACCTCAATGTTCTCACAATCAAATATTTCCGTGTCATTTCATACCTTATCGACATAATTGATGATTTTCTTAGTTCACTCATTGATAAACCTACCGACATGTACTCAATTGATAATCTAATTATGGTGTCATAACACCCATAACTCCATAAAAAGTGTCAAAATGCTATTTCGAGGGACCAAAATAAAATTTTTGAGTACTTGTTATTTATTATTAATGAAATTCTAGAGCACTAACATTCAATTTATTTCTCTGTCCACATTTTTGCACTCCGCTTGCACTTTGCAAGTTTTACAAGTAAAATCATTACACCAAAAACCGATTTGGATTCAACAAAATCATTTATGAAGGAACCATTTCTTAAACTGAATTATCTTCTTGAAAATGAAGTCACGAGGTTGTTGGAAATCAAATATAACTTAATTTTATTTTCCGAATTTTAAAAGATGTAAAAATCTTTTAATAATGGGTTACATTTATGAATGCACATGACTAATGCATGTAAATATGTAATTGACCATACAACAAATGTTGTTCTAGTACATATATCAACTCACTTAATTATATATATATAATGATAACAAACACAAAACCTCCTCTAACGTTTAATTACAAATTTGTCGTCTTTTTAATTAGTTATGCAACATTTACTACTTTCTCTTAAATTATGCATTGGCTAAAAATTCATCCACAATGTCATGCATATATAACAGTTGTCATATCTAAAAGTTGAATTTAGATTATTCAGCTAATACAAATTCCATATACAACATTATTATGCATTGTGTCATATAACAATGTATAATAATCTTCGTGTACAATTTATTAGATACTATTATACATGTGTTATATAACAAGCTACATCAATATTGCACTTGATAAGTACTCCACACATAATATTCTCTCTTTTTTAGCACACTTAATTGCTCTTCCACAATAGCTCATCTTATTAGTACTCTTTCCAAAATTGGAAACTTTAAATATATCTTTGTACACGAAGGGCAGTTTTGGACTACTCGCAACTAGGTAAGTGTGCCAAGTGTCACGGACAAATAGTCCCACCTTGGCTAGGTGTAGGGCCGAAAAGCAGTATTTAAGTCCTGGACTGCCCACCACCCATAAGGGCTCTTTTGGGAGGTGACACAAGGCTCACAACCGGCCAACTGATCATCTACTCCGGTTCAATAAATTTATGATGTGAATAAGCTATGAATCACTTGATTCTAACATCGCTGAATTTACTTCGTAGAAACACATCTCGAAAATAAATTTTGTTAAGAGTTCTATTTGGATAGTTCCTCATCAGCAAACTAAAAGTTCAACATCAAATCACAATAAAAATCAAGTATTAATATATATTGAATATTCTTAATGGTTAACTGACCTAATTTCAAAAGTTGCCAGCATATCTATAATTAAAAAGATAAGCTAATGACATTGGTTGTGAAATGAGAGCAGAAAGAGAGAAAGCTACAAGACCAATGAAAAGTTGGGGTCAAAGGTGGTCCCCCGGAATACGTTAAGAGCAGTAAAAACGAATTTGAAGTTGTTGAGTTGGTCTAGTCAACCACAACAGTCCAACCCAGCCTGTCCTCTGAAAGACCCATCTGCAGGCTTGTGAGTGCGGAGTAGAGTTGTTGTGATACGTTACCGACGCCATTGTTTCCATATTCTTTCCTGCACCAATTCAGATTCAGTAGAATGAAACTGATTGCAGGTGGTGGATTAACAGATGCAGACTGTTTGTATGAATTTACAAGCAGAAAATGTCAAGCATGAGGATACAGGCAATGCAACTAACATTTTTTATAACATAATGGCATGCAATATTAATAAAAAAAACATTAGGACTTCCTTGGGATCACTTTTATGTAAGAATATTAAAATAATTAAATAAATAAATAATAAAAACTGATAATGATCCCAAACGGCCTCACATATTTAAGAAATGAGCTTTACATCATTCAGTTAAAATTAAAATAAATTATATATTACATGAACCGCATCTATGACTCAACAAGAAAATTCGAAGAGTTCCCAGAATGAATAGATGTGATTGAATTACATGACATAAAAGAGAATATAAGTAGATTAATGAATAGTATAATGGCTCAATTGAGATGGATAGAAAGATAATAATAATCACGAAGCTAATGAGCATTAAAATTGGAAATTAAAATGTTCAGACGTTTAACTTAACAAGGGTGGAATGAAAATTCTCAAAACGCTCAAAGTTTAAAAATTAAAAAAAAATAAAACAAACCAAAAACCTAAGTGAATCCATAGCCATATCTTTGGAAACTGAGACATACCATAAACAACATATAATAATACCGCACTTCTTGTTAGAATCCCCATAGAAAAATCATTTCCTTCTCCTCTCAAACTTATCAAACAAACAATAGCACCAAAAAAAAAAAAACATGTTTCATGACTATAGAAAAAAACATATGTGACCAAACCTAACCTTAGAACATACTTCATGAATATTCATTTGAAGATGAATTAAATGAAGGTTATGATTAAAATCGAGCTAATTCAAGAATGCATTGATTGCAAAAGAAAATTTAAACTTGCAACATGACTCCATATCTAATTGTGATGAATGTGAATCTACAACTATGCTAGAATTTATCCATGGGCCTAAGTCTGACCATGAACAATAGCTACGAAATCAAAGTAGAAGACAAGATCAATTCCAAGAAAGTAAAGCCTACTCTCGAACAAGAGTCAGAATTCACAACTAAAATCAAAATTCAGTGTGAGATTATATTATAAATATCCCAAATAGACACTGAATTTAAAACTATCATTGAACATACAATCCTACTGAACTTAAATTGCAATTAGAACATGAATTAAATCCTACCTGTGAATTTGAACTCTTTATGAAATTGAATCTAGAATGACTTCCATAGAAACTTCTAAATATAAATTTGAATTTTTGTGTTATAAATTGAATTCACTCAATGAAAATGCAACTAAACAAAGTATTCCAATTGTAGTTGAAAAGTTGATTGATCAAAATGAAAAGAAAATTTTGAATATGGAAGTGAACAAACATATATATTGTAGCAGGGGAGCCTAGCGAGCAAACTAGTAAAGTAAATCTTGAAATCTAAAGTAAATAAATTATGCTTATCAAAATATAATAAAACCATTGAACAAGTAAATAATTGTAAATGAAAGTTCTAATAAAATTATCTCTACTTATCTTTCAATGTTAGTTAATAGGCTGACACACTCATAAACATAGAGGAAAAATAAAATTGAATCAATATTTCGATGAATTTGATAAAAAACAAAGGCATTCCTAATATGAGTTCTAAAATTTCATCAACTCTGAAAGTGTGTAGATCATCACAATGATAATTATGTAACAGCCCAAACTCTGACCCATTGACATATTACCCGTTTTGCCTAATGGTCTGGCAATTTTGTCCTATTGGTGTAACTTCCTTGGAGGTCAACCATCCTAAGTGCGCACTCGTACCGGATGGTGTAACTTTAGAGTTTTTGATAAATTTACAACCATTACACAAAAATATGTCTTAATGATTAAGAGTTTAGTTTCATTTTATTTGAGAAATTTCACAATCTCCCCCACTTAAGTAAATAACTAACACTCTCTTCAGTTTTCTTAACCTAAAATCATCAACCATTTAAATATTTTTATCTATAGGCAGGTGTAATGCTCTGATACCATTTGTAACATCCCGAGCTCTCACACATCAAGATATTGTCCACTTTGACCTAATAGCCTCAAAGTTTTGTCCCGTTGGTATAACTTCCCAAGAAGTCACTCATCACAAGAGTGCTCCTATATGGTCATGCTTAGTTTGAGTTTCTATTGAAATTTCAACCATTACACTAAAAAATATCTCAGTGCTTAAGAGTTTAGCTTCATTCTAAAAGATGTTTCACAATTTAAACTATTAAATCCCCCTTTCTCATTCTCTTCTTCAAATAATCATATAGGAATAGGTAACAAACTATCATTAACATCCCTAAGAAAGAATTATATTTTTTTAGTATTTTCATTATTTGCATCATATCATTTGAATGATTAGCATAAATTGTTTTACATAAATTAGTTTGCAGCGAACAAACAATTATCTATGACAACAATAGATTTGATGTATATATAAAAATTGTGGAATTAAACTTAGGAGATGAGAAAATGGTATGTCTTAAACCAAATAGATTTCCTAGCCTTGAAGAATTTAATTGTAAGAAAGTGAGTGTCTTCTAAAATTTGAGACGTATTGAGACTAATGTTTACAAACTAGAAATTTTGGCAAGCGCTGGTATCAGCGTTCAAAGATCTGTTTAGATTTTAATTTATGATGAAAACTCCTATGTGAATGACTATCAATTAGTATTCTCAGTAGTTTACTAGATTTGCACATTAAACTAAGATTTCAACACAACCCATTGAATTCTAATCAACATATATAGAACTTAAAATCACAACCAGAAAGTGAATTATAAATTATTAATTATTGTTTCCTCTGTAGTGCTGTAATTCTCGCCATTGTTGTCTCCATTTTTCAGTTGTTGTTCCCAAGATTGTATTCATTTTTTATGCGTACTCCCAATACCTGTCTTTCCCATAATTATTTCTATTTTTTAAATATTGCTTCGGCTTTTCGTACATCTAAGATCAGCCTATTGCTGCTATTTTGTCACACTTCCACATTCATGCTGGTTATATTAAAAGCACCAAGCTTTTACTGAAATAATTAGTTTAACACGTCGATTAGTATTTTTTTTTTTTCTATATTTTCATCCTGCATCTCATCCTAAATTGCATCCCTAGACCCTAAACTGTGTCCACCATCACTCTTAATAACACTCATTAAGAATGTACAATTAACACTGTAGTGCAAAAAAGAGAATCTAAAATTAACTACTAAAAATACGGCAGAAACACTGATGCAATCTCCTAGAAAGCTCCATGCATCGTAATTTCAGATGCAGACTGGACAACTCTCAACATAAATTTATAAAAGTGTTCCATTATTGTCATTTGAATACAATGTAATGAAAGCAAAATGTCAGGTAGAGTTAATTTTCATGCCAAAGGAAAAAAAAGGATGAGAAAGATATACTTTTACCTTTTCCTAAGGTAGGTAATGCTCCCCACAGGGGATACAACAACAGCTGTTCCCGTACAGAAAACTTCATCAGCCTCAAACAGTTCATCTATGGCTACAAGCCTCTCCTCAACCTTCACCATTTGTAATGAGGGGCAAATTCGCAAAAATAATAAATTAGGTTAAAATGAAAATTAAAAAAATAAGAAATTAATTAGCACGCGACTAATTGCAACGAGAAAAAATGTCGGGCAGAGTTAAAGACAGGAAGTATAATTATTAAGCATATAGCCTTACCAGCATAAAACGAGTTGATGAAAAGATTGAGAAATTTAAAATAATAGGTTAAACTTTTAAATCTCTAAATTGCTTACAATCTAAGACAATATTATCAACATAATGATCCCTAACCAGGGGTAAAGGCAGAAATATTTAATAATGGGGGCACAATTCAATAATTTTAAAAACTTATGGATTATTTTTATAAAAAAATAATTTCTCCTCAAGTGAGTTTGAGTGAATTATTTCAATGAAAATAATTATTATTTTTAAAAAAAATAAATTCTCACATTCATTTAATAAGAGAAGAATTCCTTTTTTTAATACTTTATATGACATTACAAAAATAATAATGATGTATTTAAGAAAATGTTACTAATATTAATAATATTATTAAAATTTAAATCATTACTAATAATTATAATCTTATCTTATTTAAATAATCCTATTTTTATTTTTAGATAAAAATATATTTATTTTACTAAAAAAGATATATAATTGATAAATTTTTAAGAAAAAAATATTATCCAAATTTTAGTTACAATAAAATATATTAAAATTTTATTTTATTTTACACATTAAATTGATTAATCCATTGGTAATTTTCTTTGTTAGATTTATAATCCATTTGTTAAATGAATGTATGAAATTATATACATACCACCCAATTATGTATTTACATATCAAACACCTTTTTTTTATTTTTATTTATACCACCAAAATCTTTCATCACATAAGAAAATACCACCATTATAACATTTACAAAGTAAAATATAATTTTTTAAGCATAGGTAAGCTGACATGCAAGTAAAAATTGAAGTTCAGGTGTTAGATATGTAAATAGCAAAGAATTAAATGATATGTAATGTTGATTGTAAAAAAAAAATGGAGGAAGAGAAAAATAAAAGTTATATTAATTAAAATTAAATTAATTAACTTAAAGATTTATTTATTCTTGCCACCCGCCTCTTAGACCCCATTGGAAGGAATAATTGTTCGTAGCTATGTTTGAAGTAAAACCCGCACGATAGGCTTGGTAACCATTTGTTCGCATTGTTTTGCTCCCTTCTTCCCCAGACGTTTCTTCAGCTCGTCCCCTCGCTTTGTCCTTCTTCTCCGAATCTGAAGCCACGCAGCGTAAGTCACTATCCTCTTATTTCATTCACATTGTTTTCGTACATTGTTCCCCTTTTCGTTCGTCTTTGGCTTATCGCTTCTCATTAGCCTTTCGTCACGACAAGTGGCAGAAGACATTGAAACTGTCTTATTCGTCTCCACTATTCTCTATTTCGCCCTCTATGTCCTAAGTCATCATTCTTTATCACTTGCATTCAAATTCTAAAATCATTACAGTTTTGCAAATATTTTAAGTTCCAAATAACTTAAAAATTTACAAGCTTCGTGGTCATCTCTTTAAGCTAAACGCAACATATTGAAATATGAACCCACACTTTTAAGACTTATAGGGGTTGCACTTAAGATCTTTTGTAAAGTTCATATTAGGTTCAAGACTTAAAACTCATGCAATTCTTTAAAACTTATAAAAAGATATTCAAATATGTTAAATTTAAAAGCCCATGCCCCAACAAACTTATAGAATGTTCAAATACTAGTTTCGAGAACGTTGTGCGGGCTAATCGGGTCGCCTTATCTATAGAGTAGGAGTGTAAGTCCCACCCCTAGTCTGGTCTTTCTCCTCACAAGGACAAGAGTTGACGAGTCTAGTAATTTTGAGATAAATGTTCTAAAATAAGAATTTACAAGTTCAAATCACCTAGTTTGATCCTCCTACCTATAAGGACAGAAGTCGACGAGACTTGTACTTTTAAAAACTTAAATTGACAAAACTAAATGCACCCCCACTTCAAATATAAAAGCTTTAAAAATATAATACCCTGATAATGACTGTGTTGATTGAAGATTTCAACCAGATTGATTAATCTTTTAAATCAAGCTTTTCAAAATAATCAACTAATATGCAAGTAAAATTCAATCACTTAAAAGTTAAAAGCAAAATCCAACCACCCTCTGTGACAGTTTGTCAAGGATGACAAACTTCTGTTGACATCAACTCACAAAAAAGTAAATGACACATCTATATTAACAATCAAAGTAACTGCATGTCACTAAGGAAGTGACCCAAGTCCTATGTCTGTGTGGTTCTGCAATCAAGCGGTTACGACCAGAGCCCTCTAACAAGGTAATTGTCACCAAATGACACCATTATATTACGGTTACGGTCGCAACCCATATATTCTCCAACGGCTTTCTACCATTTGAGTTGTGAATTATAAGGATACAATTGATTATCAAAAAATCTTCCATTAGCTAAAGTCAACATACATTTGTCCCCATAGATAAATATGCAACCCAGATTTACAAGAACCTCTTGGACGACATAACCCATGACAAATGACTAGGATCCTTCTATCAGGTTGGGGAGACTACCTCCTCTGACTAAGTAGATTAGGGACCATGAAGGCCCGGGATGACGAAACCATGAAATCTTGATCGGGTTTCGTCTTCATTCCCCCACCATCCGCTTTAAGCTTCAAGTGATTAATTTTTCAATTTAAATCCTAAGTCTAGTGCTATTATATGTTAAATATTCAATAATTAATGACTAGTCTTAATCAAAAGTGTTTTCTCGCTATTGGGATGGGTAATTAACTAGAGGCACCTGCGCCTATAAAAACCCCAGATCAAAAAGTCTTCTCAAAATGAGGGCAAAATTTTTAGGTAATGTCTTATCTACAATCTGATTTGTCTCCTGAAAGTTAGACCCTCCAAAGCTCTCTCTCAAAATAAAAATAAATGAAGAGAGTTGTCTCAGGGAGCAATCGTAAATTTTCGGAGCGGAGCTCACATGTACGTAAATCTTTCTTTTAAGTTTCGTGGAAGACCTTAATGTCACGGACAAATAGTCCCACATCGGCTAGGTGTAGGGCAGAAAAGCAGTATTTAAGTCCTGGGCTGCCCACCTCTCTTAAGGGCTCTTTTGGGAGGTGACAAGTGGTATCAAAGCAGATTACTGTCTGCTAAGTGTGTGGACTCTCCATGGTCCAGTGGGACCCTTGGTGGAGCCGATCCGTGACGAGGTGGAGGAGAATGTCATAGTGATTAGTACTAGGTGGAGGAGAATGTCACGGACAAATAGTCTCACATCGGCTAGGTGGGGCCGAAAAACAGTATTTAAATCCTGGGCTGCCCACCACCCATAACGACTCTTTTGGGAGGTGACATTAAGTAGCATTTAGTCCCAAATCTTATGGACGTATGGGCATAGTTTCTGCTTAAATGAGAAAGTGTAGAGAATCAAGCGTGCCTGTATAACTGTGTAACTAAAGTGTTGAAATGTTTTTTGAAAGCTTCTATAATTATGGGCCGTATAAGCTGGGCCTTTTCTGCTACTTAGAAGCAAGCATCTATATTTGTGGGATATGTTTCAGTTCATATTCATTTAAAACCATATATTAGCAGGGGAACGCTTGGGCCATTTGCCGTCGGATTGGAATCGTCTACTCATTGCTATTGAGTGCTAAATGAGGTCCAATGCTGTTGAGTCCTCCATGAAGTGTTTCAATTTATTTTATGTGCTTATTTGCACTTCTAGCCATGTTATATTTTATACTTATTCAATTACATAATATTTTAAATTAACTACGAATCAAAACTTTACTAGTGCAACTTCTAAGCTCCTCAACATAGACTTACATGACCTAAAATATATTTTTTATTACCTTAAATTCAATAGGTGAAAGTCACACCAGTCTCTAACATAATCATTTACTCTTTATTTCCAAATTTTACTACAAGCTAAATATTCTCATTCTAATTGTCAGCGATGTCTTTAGTTCCTAACACTCGGATCCATAAAGCATAGCGTGACTAAATAGAAGTTTAAAAAAAGTTGACATTAAGCTACTATAGCATTTGATTGCATTACATGGTATTCCTACAGCATTCTCTATTATAACAAAAGATTAGAGATTGCTTTACCTTTCAATTCTATTAACTAAAATTTACCAATCTGGCATCAACAAAAAATTATATCTCATATTTTATCTCTTAAATTGTACTAATCTAAGCACTCATAATTTTGCAAGGTTTTTGCTTGTTCTAGAAGCTGTTTCAACTATAAAAAAATGCAATATCGAAATGCTATAAATGAAAAAAATTCATCCATAATACTTTTTGCAAGCATTTCCACAACTATACCAACAAGATGTGAACTGAATGTTGATTTTTAATGTAACCATACTATAACAATAAATATTTTTTTACCTAGAAAAACCTCAAATTCTAGACATTACTCTATTATATAGATATTTTAAAATACTTTAACGTATGAAAAACACATTTTCCCTTAGTGCGTGCAAATCAATATATGTGGTGTTCATCATATCCATAATCAAAATCAACAAAAATTATACGAATTTCCTTCCATGGCTCTTTATAATTTTTCACAAATTATTTTAACATAAAAATACCTCCATTTCAAATGTTTATGACATTAAACCAATTTGATTATCTCGTATTCATATAATTTTCCTAGAACTTTCTTTCATTGCCTTTTCCTATG
Source organism: Phalaenopsis aphrodite (assembly GCA_003013225.1). Lineage (NCBI taxonomy): Eukaryota > Viridiplantae > Streptophyta > Magnoliopsida > Asparagales > Orchidaceae > Phalaenopsis > Phalaenopsis aphrodite. Next base: position 3,407,481 of record NEWO01000020.1, on the reverse strand, counting down.
TGTTAAATAAATTTGATTACCTTCCGTTTATCACAATTGTGGACATCACTTGTATTCTTAAATATTGGAACTAGAATATCAACTTTCCCATCATTAACCGTCTTCTTAATCCTTAGAAATTCAACAAAAAGATCCATTAACTTATCCGGATAGATCTAATAACCATCCAAATCTCAATAGGTATAAATTTGAACTCAAAGTTTTATGTTGTGCATTATCCTTAAAACTAACTCAACTTCACTATTTCAAATATTTTTGCAGAATACATAATAATTCTATTAATTTAGATCTTTATATTCACCCCCTTTAAATCATGTAACGATTTCTCAAAATATAATTTTCATCTTTGCTTTTACAATAAATTGGCAAACAAGTAGAAGCTTGAAGCTTATGAGAGAAAACCAGTTAGACTGCCTGCAATAAAATATTTCAAAACCAAAGATATAAAATTAAATACCTGAAATCCTTGGCTTTGAGCAACTTCAATTATACTTTTCCTAGTAATGCCAGGAAGTATGGTTCCCTGTATTGCAGGAGTTGATATGACTTTGTCCTAAAAAACAAATAGTTTAGAAAGTATAAATAAACCAGCCAAAAAGTTATCTAGAAGCATCAAAAAAATCATAGAATTATAGGAAATATATAAATTGTAAGTCATAAACAAAGCACTGAACACAAGATAAAAACGCAAATGAAAAAGTATTAAGTCATGCAAACCAAGACAATTTAGAATTGAACACAAATAAAAAAAAATAAAATTAAAATTAAAAAAAAAAAAAACGAGCAATAAAAGAAAATTTAACAAACAAAAGCATTAAAAGAAATTATATGGATGAAACTACAAAAATACTGCCAACAGTAATGCACTTCTTCGAGATTGTTATGAAACTAGAAAAAATAATGCCAACTGCAAGTTTCTAATCATCTATTTATGCCGGAATGTTAGGCACTTTTCTGTAAATTGGAAAAAGTAGGAAGGGGATGGGGGCTGAATGGACGATGTATATACCTTCACAACAAAAACATTACAGGATGACACTTCTTCGAGATATTTCTTGTGAACCGAGTCAAGGTACAGAACATCAGAATATCCTTTTGCCTTTGCTATAGATTGCGCCTTTAACACCTGAAAAAAAAAAAAAAAGTTTAAAAGTTCCAAGCAGTACAATGAAGATGATTGGTACTAGAGTTTTTCAAAGGTCAAAACTTTAGGAACTTTTTTTTTAATATAATCCTTATTCCAATTAATTGGGGTTGAATTTATAATTTTTTATTCCTTCATTCATTGTTCTTGAGTTCTACTAGTGCTAAATCTTATTTTACAATAAGAATTTTTTTGTGTAAGAATATACAGAAATAGATATATGTCGTGATTTAAAGCTTGATTTGTTGCATAAGATCAAGAAAGACAGCATCAATGGAAAACTTTAGTTAAAAAACATAAAAAACCCAGACAACTGAATAAGAAACTTTAATCATTTAAGAGACAAGGAAAAGGCTAATTGTCTGTAAGTTTAGTACAAAAATTCAAGCTAATTAAAACGTTAACATTTTCCTCAATATAACAATTTTTTTTATAACGGGTAGTTTGGTCAACAAAAAAAATGCAGTGCAAAATGAATGCAATTTAGGAGTAATGTATTGTATTTGAAGTACTTGGAGTTGTTTGATTCACTGTAAAATAAACAAACGATTTTATTTCATTATTTATTTGGTTTGAAGTAAAATGAAAACAATATATTTCAAAATATGTGAGATTTTTAATGAATTATGGAGGTGGCAGTAACAATGATGGCTGGAAGTGGCGGCTCGCAAAGGTGGTGGCCGGAGGCAGCTACTCGTAGTGTTGATGGACGGATGGAGGTGGCAACCAATAATGGCGGCTGCTGGCCGGAGGTGGCAATTAGTATTGGTTGTCCTGGAAGTAAATAACTCTGAGGAGGCAATATCAGAAAAAGAACAGACCCTGTTGCAGGAGTTGTCGGATATCGCGATTGACTGTTTACCTCTTGGGTGGTCGCCACTAAGAGTGACACAACATGCCACAAATTTTGTTCCAGAACTAGTTCCTCCACATAGACTTAATTATCAGATAGGCGCAGTCGAGTACGATGAATGTGAGGAGCATATTACAGATTTAATGGCTTGCATTTGGTTTGGGAGAAAACTCATTTATGTGCAGTTCCAAATTTAATTGTGCCAAAACAAAATGATTACTTATTCTATCACAACAATCTATGGAACGATGCATGTGCTTTAAATTACCTAAAGTAGACCTAAGCAAAGATTTCATAGTGGGACTACTTCAAACAAATCAAGGCGATGATTTTGTCATGATGGTAATAGATTGATTACATAAACTTCTAGTGAAGAAGATGAAGCCCTTCCTACCCAAGAAGAATGATGCAGTAGCAACCTGCATTCCGGACGAGACCATTATTCATGGAATTTCGAACACCATTTCAAACAATGATTTTCAGCCGCCCCTCCATCCTCCCCAGTCAATAATTACTACAAATTTTCAACACCTTTTGTGTGTTATCACACCATCTAGGAACTCTAGAACAGTGTCATAGCTACTTAGAATTACCAGCAGTTTCAGCCTGTTTTGGCACAATATTTATCATTTCAAGAACAATCAGGGTCAATTTATCTGATTCCCATCAATAAAAGAGGTTTAGACACCTATATCCTATTCTTCGCTAGTTCTAGTGTATAACAACCTAATCACCAAATAGTGATAAGCAAGAGACTTTTGAACTTGCTCAAACCCGCCTTTGTGCAAAAGCAGATCAATATTAGAGCACATCCAGTTACAAGAATTGCAAGGCATTTCAACAGAAAAGCCCAAAATAAGGACAAACCTCAACAATCATGCCGTAATTCAGGTTTAAAAACCATGTCCAGAAACTATATTAACATTAAATCAACAATAAAAACTCATTCAACGCCTTGTGATATATGCGTAAAATACTACTTAGTGCACTATAAAAATAGCTGCAGAAAATCAAAAGGTTTCTCACAAGCATTTACCGCAGCATAATTTCCAATACTCTTTACACCTCCGGTGCCACCAGGAATTGCCCGATGAAATTCATTCTCAACAATCAAGTTTATTGGTGCTAAACCCTCCTGAGATTATCAAAAGAAATAAAACCATCAGTGACCAACGACAACAAACATTATATTTCAAAAGCACATCAAAGAATATAATTGATCAAAGGCACAAGAAGGAAAGCGATTTAACAAATTACAATTTTTAAACAGCTAAATGGTGCCTTCTTGGGACATTTAAAGATTATTCTTGACAAACCTTGAAGTAATTCCCAACAGGAGAAACAAAAATAAGAAATGTGTACTCAGGAGCTGGTGCAAGTCCAAGTACGGCCCCACTGCCCATGAGCAAAGGTCTAATGTACAACGATCCTTTGCCTGGAGGAGGAACCTGCATAAAAGTGGATCTAATCAAGAGAAAATTCAGCAGATTACTGCTTGGAAATGGTAGAAATATAATACTTGCCCAGCGTTTGTTCGCCAAAACAGTTTTCTTTACAGCATCCACAAAGTGCTCCACAGTTGGTGAGGGCATGCACATCCGCTTAGCACCGGTTCTCATCCGCTGAGCATTTTCCTCAGGCCGAAAAAGTAAAATTGACCCATCTTCTTTCCTGTACGCTTTCAAACCTTCAAAAAGTCCCTGAGAGAGAATAAGGGTGTTCAAGTTGATACAATAAAACGAAAGGTTCTGAATCCAAAGCATCTTGACATAAGGTCTCCTAATTCCTAATGCTTGCCATCATATTTTAGCAGTGACTAGGCCACTTGAAGTTCATGAAAGTTAATCCTAATGAAGCTAGATAACGAATTACAACCAAAAAATAACAATTAAATCATAATGAACTTATCAAAACAACAACAACGCCTTTATCCCACAAAGTGGGGTCGGCTACATGAATCATTTCTCTCCACTGCGTCCTATTGAGTGTCATATATTCATTTAATTCTAATAAATTAAGATCATTTTTGTACAATATACCCAAGTATTTCTAGGTCTACCTCTGTCTTTCTTAACATAAATCCAATCTAAAACATAAGACGACTCTCTCTAATTTGTTTGCCACTGGAGCTACACCAAACCTATCAAGGATATATTCATTTTGCAATTTGCCTCTAAGTGTATAGTCACTTATCCACCTAAGCATTCTCATCTCGGCAACGCTCAACTTTGTTTTATACTTCTCTTTTAAAGGTCAACATTTTGTGTCATAGAGCATTGCAGGTCTCCTCTAGGAGTGTAAACGAGTCGAACATGAGCGAGCCCAGGCTTAGCACGTGTTCGGCACGTTAAAAAATACCATTATTATTGCTCGGCTCATTTATATTTCGAACACAAAAAATTTTTTTGTGTTCGCCTCATTCTCTTAAAGAGCCGAACATGAGTTGTTTGTCAACAAAAAAAACATTTTGACAATTCTAGTCATGCATGTAGTCGTTAGGGGTGTAATCGAGCCGAGCTTGAGCGAGTCAAAACCCGGCTTATTAAAAAATATCATTATTCGTGTTTGACTCGTTTATATATAGAGCTCAAAAAACTTGTTGGTGTTTAGTCGGCTTGCTTATCAAGTTGAACACGAGCTATTCACGAATAATAAGATACTTTAACAACTCTAATCACACAGCCGTAGAATGATAAGAGTAGAATGAGATTTAAATATTATTATTTATATTAAAATATTTAGTTTAAAAAATTTAATATATCTTTATTATATTTTTAATTATTAATTTTAATTGATTATAAATCTTTGTAGCATTGTAGTCAATTAAATTATTTAAAAATAATACTCATTAGTTAAAAAAATAGAATAAAAATTATTAAATTAGATTTAAATTATGTTTTAAATCTTGCCCCAATCATTAACATCCTATGACTATGTGATTAGAGTTGTCAAAACGACTCTTTGTTCGTGAACGACTCGTGTTCGGCTCGCTAAACAAACGAGCCGAACACGAACACACTTTTTGAGCTCGAAATACAAACGAGTCGAACAGGAGCTGAGACTGGGCTCGCTTTACACCCTTATTCCAAGACATCTTTTGTCACTTGTTTAATAATGTTTGTTACTTTATCCCACATAGTGTTTGCTTCTTCATGAACGTCTCAAATCTTAAAATTTTGTTTACTCATAAAAATAAATTTATTTGCGTCTTTTAAGTGTCACCATCTAATTATATGATAATGATTTCTAATATTTTTTATTTTACATTTTTCATCTTAAAATCCATAACTAATAATTGATGTTGAGTACTTAAATTCTCACTTGGGATAACCTTACAATCTTTACATTCTCGACGATCTCTTCTTCTCATAAGAAAATAATCAATTTGTGTTTTATTAGATTCATTCTTATAAGTAATAATATGTTCATTTCTATTCTTGAATAAAGTTTTAGCAATAATAAAATCATACACAATAATGAACTTATCAAAAAAGTTTAAAAAATAATAATCATACGAGGAAATGACATTACTTGTCCATAATTTAAGATCCCAGCAGATGGCAACATCTGAATAGGTCCAAAAAGCTGCAATCCACCATTTGTGAACACTCCATCTTTGGCTGACTTGGCAATGTACATATAATCAGTTGGAACAAATCCAAAGCCAATATTATCCCAGTTGATATCAGTCAATTCAGGGACTTCCCTGCAATATGATTACTCAACTTTACCACAAAAAAAGCAGCAGAAGTTAAGATGTAGAAAATTATTAAATTGTTGCAAAAAACTTAAGAAGCCTTGAAGCAATAGAAGGATCTTAAGGTAATCACAAAAATTTGTGTGGCTGGAAGTAAAAAGCTTTCTGAGGAAAATGTGATGAACTAAGTGATACTTTTGCAGTTAATCTTATTAGAATTTTTACTGAAATAAAGTCGGCAGGGCCCTGGAGTGCGTGATAGCCAAAAGAAGGATCTATGCACTATATTCTGCATCAACAGACAAGAAGCCATTTCTTAAAACAAACCTGATAAAATGGGATAATGAAGCAATACAATTAAAATGGTATAATGGCACTATAATACATAGATCTACATCCCATACACACTATTAATCCATGACTAAGAAGATAAGAAGAAGCAGCAGTGAAGAGGCGTCATCAGCTCAGCTATAATGACTTCATTCAGATTTAGCATCTCAAAGTTGCATAAATTTCGTCCATATTCATGGAGTTTGTAAATTTTTGCATGTCGAGCCTACAATGTTTACCAACTCTTCTTCTTCTAAGTCCATCCAAAGCAATGTTAGTAAGAGGTACAAAACGCATGTTTACCAACTGCCTTGAGTGATAGTGAGTTCCATTTTAAGATTGGGCAGAACTTTAAAATAAAATTCCAGCGAAAGCATTGTTAGTAGAAAAACAAATGAGATTGTTTTCTCATGAAAAATATTTAAAAAAAAACAAATGGAACAACCAATTTGCAACTGGGGAGTTCACACACCCTGATAAAGTCCTATCAGAGTATCCCTCCATTGGGTTATTTTGTAAAGTCCTATCAGAGTATCCCTCCATCATAAGGGCCTATCTGCAACACACTTCATAAAAATTAAAATTACATTAAAATAACCTGCATGTATCTGAAAAAAGATTCTTGGGTATGTTGAGCAGTGAGAAAGTTTGCAAAGACAACACTTTTGAGCAGCGAATTATAGAAAGAGGCGGAATCCTTTAGAAAAGACAGATAATTCAGCAAGTGTGTCTCATCATACTTCTCATTAGCATTACCCTTACGGCCAACTCTATCCTCCACCACTATTAATTTTTTGTTTTAGTACTAAATAAGGTGATGTCATAGTATTTCAACAAAAAATTTTATGTTTGGCTGTCCATGACCTAAAACAACCCTCCACTTTTCGCAACTGAGACTTTGGATCAAGCAATGATAGTTTTCCTGAGATGAAAATGCTCAAGTAATTGAGTGGCTTTATATTTAGAGACAAAATGTGAATGAATACATCTGTGACAAGGTCAGAGTAGCACTAGTGGAAGACAAGACTTAGATGATTTGGTTACATAAACGTGAACCATCTGATGATTCAGTTCGGAGAATAGATGTTTTAGATTAGATTTATGTTAATAAAGGTAGAGATATGTTAGATGTGGAGCTTGGTTGGGCTAGGAGGGGCACCCAGCACCCAGAGAGGCTCCTTGGAGCCTAGCAGCTGGCGCCCCAATGCCCAAGGAGGCACCCTAGGGCTGGGACAGGAACCCAATGACAATGGGGATGCCTAGGAGCTAGGAAACTTGACGGCCCGGACCAATGTGCCAGGAAACCCAATGTTAGATATGGTTCATATCTAGGGAGTTGGAGTTTCTTGTGAAGAGGTGTGTCTCCTGGTGAAAAGGAGTGTCTCTTGGAATAAAGAAAGTTGGGAGGAGCGAGGACGTGATTGTAATTTTTATCTGAGGGTTTGTATATGTCTATATATATGTGTAACCCTATGGGATGTATTGTAACTTCTCTGAAATAGTGAAACCACCGCTCGCTCCCGAGGACGTAGGCAATTCTTTGCCGAACCTCGTTAAATCTGTGTTCTTCTTCTAGTTTGTGTCGATTCCTGTTTTATTCCGCTGCAATTTTCACAACAATTGGTATCAGAGTCTCTTTCGAGGTAAAAGGAGGAGATCGACGCATGAAGAAAAAAAAGAAGAGTTGGGCGATTTGCGGCAGTTCCCAGGGCGTTCGCGATAGATCTGCATTGGCGACAGATCGAATCAGAGTAGCGCGAAAGGAGGAAGGCCATTGCCTGGCAAACTTCCGCGAACAGGAGTTCGTTCAGACAGAAGAGTGTCGCGGATGGGCTTCGATGCTTGCGATTCGGTGCTTGCGAGTCGCAGGAGAAGCAGCGACGATCCGCGACGAGGCTGGGCGAGTCGCCGCAACCGGAGAAGAAAGGAGTTTGTGCGATTCCTTCATGCGGAATCGCGGCGCGGAAGAAGGTTTGCGGCATAGGCGAGCGCGGAAGAAGATCCGCGGCAAAGGCGAATCGCGACTTCTGTGCGAAATTTCCGAAGCTTCTTCCGCCTGCGATGACTGAGGAGTTTCGGCTAGGGCAGAAGAGTTCGGAGACGTGCGCGAGGAGGCTCTGTGGATCGGCGACGTTCGCGAACGGAAGCTGCAAATCGCGGCCAAGGTCTTCTGCGATCAGTTGGGTTCGCGAACTGTTATCGCGAGCAGGAAAAGTTTGCGCGAGCAGGTTCGTCGCGATTTTGCTTTAAGCAAAGGAGGATTTCGCAGTCACACTTTCGAACAGCGACAAATTCGGCAAGTGGTTCCGCAGGCGACAGGCGCGATACAGAGAGTCGCGAAGGGCGAAGGACGAACAGGTGCGAGAAAGGAATTCTGTGCGGCAAAGGAAGTGCGAAGCTCGAAGAGGCGAGAGGTTTCGTGAACCGTCGCGCAGTTTCAGTAAACAGAGGAGTTTGGCCAGTTCAACAATCCATGGGAAAGAGATGTTGTCCACCGCGAACAGGAGTCTTGTTTTGCGAAAAATCTGAGTAATTCGACTAGTTAAATTCGTCGGTTCGTCGCAGGAGATTTTGCGATAGGTGGAGTTCGGCAGGGTGCAGGAGGCGAGCAGACACGATTATTTTGTGAACAGGAGTTTTGTGGAGGTATTCCTCGAACAGGTGCGAAGGGATTCGTGGCTCGCGGAAATAGCAATTGGCCAAGGTACTGGTACGAATAGAAAAAGTGCTTCGTGGGAAAATTTGATTCACGAATCACAGGAGAATTGCGGGATAGTTGTTGCATTTGACAAGAAAAATTTCAAGTTTCTTTGAATTTATTTGCGGAGTATTTTCTTTTGTTTTTCGAAGCAAGGCAAGAAAATACAGTGCAGGATTAAATTTCAAATAGCAATGTCTTGAACAAAATTTGAGATAGTGAAGTTCGATGGAACCGGGAACTTCGGATTGTGGCAAACAAGAGTAAAAGATTTGTTGGCACAATAGGGAATTTTGAAGGCTTTGCGGGTTACGAAACCTGATAATATGGAAGATGAAGATTAGGAAGAGTTACAACTTCGAGCGGAAGGTACCATATGTTATGTCTGACAGATGAGATTATGTATCATGTTATGAATCTGAAATCTCCAGGAGAAGTATGGAAAAAATTTGAATCTCAGTCTATGTCCAAATCTCTGACAAATAAATTGTATCTGAAGCAAAGGTTGTATGGGTTGAAGATGCAGACAGACACTGATTTGGTTCAGCACTTGAATGTCTTCAATCAAATAATTACGGATCTGGCAAGGCTTGATGTGAATATTGAGGATGAAGACCGAGCAATGATTCTTTTGTGTTCATTGCCTACTTCTTATAAACATCTGGTGACTACTCTTACATATGGGAAAGAAACAATTAAAATTGATGAAATTACTGCAGCCTTGTTGGCTCACAACCAGCGGAAGCAGAATGCAGAGGAAAGCTTTCATGGTAATTGTTTATATGCTAGGGGTAATCAGGATCGTGAATGTAAGGTGGAGAAGGAGAATTCTGGAAGGCAAAGTTCCAGGTCAAAGCCTAAAGGCAAGAAGATTCGTTGTTTTAAGTGCAAGGAACAGGGACATATGAAAAGAGATTGTCCAATGCTCAAGAAGAAAACTCGTGATGTATCTTCCAGGGCTGTGAATATGGTGCAGAGTGACATTACAGATTACAGTAATGGTGATGCGCTTTCAGTTACAACAACTCAATTAAAGGATGGATGGATTCTTGATTCAGGATGTTCTTATCACATAACACCTAACAGGGAGTGGTTTACTTCATACAGGTTATCTGATTCTGGTTCAGTCTATTTGGGTGATAATAGACGTTACAATATTGCTGGTATTGGTAAAGTCAAAATTAAGATGTATGATGATACTGTTATAACATTATGTGATGTCAGACATGTTCCAGAGTTGAAGAAGAATTTAATTTCTTTGGGCACTCTACACATAAATGGTTTCATTCCTAAGGCAGATGAGGATAGGGAAACCATCAGAATTGTTAAGGGTGCACTGACTGTGATGAAAGGATAGATCACTGTAGGTAACATCTATAAACTGATAGGGAGTACAGTTGCAGATGGAGATCGCTCTGTTGAATCTAGAGGCGTAAACGAGCCGAACACGAGCGAGCCATGCTCAGCTCGTGTTCGACTCGTTTATATTTCGAGATCAAAAAATATGTTCGTGTTCGGCTCGTTTGCTTAACGAGCCGAACACGAGCTGTTCACGAACAAA
>NEWO01000020.1:3377191-3396708 GCA_003013225.1 Phalaenopsis aphrodite | reverse complement strand
TTGGAATAAAGGGGGTTGGGAGGAGCGAGGGCGTGAATGTAATTTTTATCTGAGGGTTTGTATATGTCTATATATATGTGTAACCCTATGGGATGTATTGTAACTTCTCTGAAATAGTGAAACCACCGCTCGCTCCCGAGGACGTAGGCAATTCTTTGTCGAACCTCGTTAAATCTCTGTGTTCTTCTTCTAGTTTGTGTCGATTTTTGTTTTATTCCGCTGCAACTTTCACAACACCCAGAGCCCGGGGTTGGTGCCTGTAACCAAATCCAACAATTCGGGACTTTATATTTCCCTTATGATGCGGGAAGGGTAAGTGTGAAGTGTCTATGCATTGAAGAAAGGATTTTACAATTTATCTTGTGTGGAAGAGAGAGAGGAGCAACCGAGTGTTCCAAGTTGTAGAGAAGCTTCTTAGACATTTCTCATCATTCTTTATAGTAGAATTTTTATTGTTGTGTGAAGTGGTTTCGTGGCTTTTTCATGTGCTTGGATTTTCCAAGTTAAATTTTGGTGTTCTTGTATTTTCTTATGTTTTGTTACTTTATGCGCTTTTGTTTTAAGTTTTGCTTCGGATCTCTTGAATCAATGTTCTGCATTTCCGCTTATATTATTTCTCCCACCAACATAACCTAAAAAGACTTGGGCATGTTGTGTAAAAATTGATCTTAATTTATTAGAATTAAATGACAGTACGAAACTCAATAGGACGCAGTGGAGAAAAAGGATTCACATAGCCAACCCCACTTAATAGGATATTTTTTATACAATACTTTATATTGACCATAATCTACCACAAAACAGTGTGATACAAAGAGCAAAATAAATATTACACAGCAACATTCACGAGTTGTGGAAGAATAGGAAAAGAAATAAAAATAAATGTAACGTGGCCTCCTGAAATCATAAATTTTGCATGAAATGCCTGTAGACATACTGGATGGTGCTTGCTCTGCTTGCTCCGCATCTTGCATTTGATCCCATTAAAACTGCCGAAGACATGAAGTTAAGCTGATTCCGAATCTACAAAGACGAACAAAATCACAGATCATGTACTAATTTGTAAGTTTAATTATAAAATGATGACGTATTGAAACATTAAACCTCAGGATAATTGAACTTTCTAAATCATTTTTGCTTCTCACTACTAGAGTACACATAGTTATATTATTTATGAATTTCATGCTTAGCTGAGTCTGTCATTCATTGCAATCAGAAAAATAGCAATTCAAAAAGAATAAGTCAAGATTAACGCACTCTGTAAACCATAGTAGGATTCCACAACTTTTATTAAAAAGGAAAAAACGTGATAAAAACTCACTTAAGATGTTGTGGCCAATATTTCTACCATGAACACAATCCCAACACATTTCCTCAAGGTATGCTATCCCAAAATAAATATGTTGATGTAGCACATAGATTGAAAACTAATTGAAGATTGGACAACTCACCCTACAGTAAATGAAAAGCACTCCAAATTTTCCTCCAAAGGGAAACTGGAAATTTATTCTAGGAAAAATTTCCATACTTTTTTTGCTTGGCAAAAATCTACAATTATATCTTTTTATATATTTTTAGTTAAATTTTTTCCTTTGCTTGCTTTGCATGTCACCAATCCATATGAAGTGATGCAAGTGAAACAAATTAATCTTCAAAAGAAGAGAAATTCAGCTTCCCATGGATTGGAAACCGACTATAAAAATTAGTCATGATCTCTTGTTTTATTATTGTTGAAAAGAATAACTTTCACTTATGCAAAACTCTTGAGAAAAAGCTAGTTGCCCCTACAAACTGGAGAGGCAAGTTGGTCGATCCAAAAATCTTGTACTTTGTTGAGTTTAGAAAGTCATCCTTTCAAGTTCAATTGAAACTCCCACTAACTCCTACTAGTTCTCAAATTCCTCCACCACAAACCCTTGCAACCATTCCTTTATAGTGTTCGCCCAAAAACTTGGAATCCAAGACCCCTCTTTCCTCTCTGAACACTCCAATCCAAATCCTAAGCCTCACCACAAACCAAGCCATGAACCCACCTTCCCATGACCAATCATAACACTATTGTACCCATCATCAAAGTTATCGTATTTAGGCTCCTTTGAGAACGAGGCAGGGCACCGCTCAGTTGCAGAGAACAGCAATGAAAATCTTTTGGTACATCACCATTTCCATGAGCCATGTCAACCGCACAAATATTTTTTCTCCATTTCAGAACACGAGATGCAGAGGGCTTCGGTCCTGCTGCGCCAATGTTCCGTTGTTCCGAAAATAAATACCTACACGAGCTCAAATGATTTCCAGATCGATAAGCCTAATTTATCTCTAAGAGATATTTCCTTTGGATACAACGAACAAAACTTTAAATGTGAAATAAGCGAGGAAGGAGCAGAGAAGCTCCGTACGAGAGGACAAACTGAAAAAAAAAATTATATCTAAATTGTTCGGTTACACAGATTAGGAATCCCAAAAGCATCAAATCTAAAAAGCTTTACGAAATTTATTCCATGATTCCACTTCGCAGGCGCATTCAAAGAATCCCAGCAAGAAAAAAAAAATCAACAAAATCATGGCATTTATCATCCTGCACCAGTAGGATGGATGCTCTGCAGTAGATCAAAAGCAAGAAGAAAAGGAAAATCGAAACAGAACTCGTCTCACAACACTAAAAGCTGCCCTCACTAGCCACCAGAGGCCTCTTAAAAGAACTGGAGCTGGAAAACATAGCCTGGGCTCCACAAACACCGAACCGAAGATGAGGATGGAGAAGTGCAGAAGAGAGTTTTAAATAGGATTCACAAATTTCGGAAGACTTCCAGAGCTCAGCGCATGGATTGAAACAAGTGATGCATTAATGTGTTGATAATAGTTAATGGGGTCATATGGGTTATTATAGTAATTTTATCTTAAAATGTGATAATTAATAGCGTTAACAAGCATACAAAGCATTTTGTATTCAAACAGTAACATATAATTTATCAATTGTAATTTTATAAAGGAGTTTTTAGCCTTTAACTTTAAATGGACCTTCTCAAAATATAAAGCCCCCTCAAAAGTGGCCTTAGACTTTCAGTATTAAGATCTTAATAACCACAAGCATTAAGATCCATCACCCATCAAAATCCTCTCTTTCGCGCCTCTATCACTTGTTGTATTAAGATACTAGGGTTGAATGAACCTTTAAATTTTAAAAATGCCTTCAAAGAGAAAAAAGATGTCTCCAGGGATGAATATAGCAATTTTATCAGATTAAACTGATAACACTTGAAAAACTTGCCTACCATAAATTTGTTTTGAAAATACAGGATTAATTGACAGTCCATGGGTTTCACAACCTAGTGGTTCAACTCATGTATCTTCGAGAAAGTAAATGACAATTTATTTCATAAAACATAGAACAACATAAAATGTACCAAATGAACGCTAATAACTAAATATAAGAATGGATTATATTCCAACTTTGTCCTCGTAGCAACTAGAGATAAAAAAAGCACAAATTTGATGAATTTTAAAGGGAAAAACAAAGTAAAGGTATGTAATTGGAGATGTTTTGAACCATGTAAAGAAAGCCAGAAGAACTTCAAATATCACCCCAAATAATCAACCTTACTCAATACATAGTTTAGACAACAACTGATGTATCCCATTTTAATGAATTATTTATATTAAATGATGGCTGCTTACGTATCACTCAAAATTTATTCAATTACTCCTTAAAGAATAACGTTGTGAAATATCAAAGATAACAGCATAAATAGATAAGTAGCACTCCATCTTAATAGCTTGGCAAGCTCTAGCCATATATATATTAACAAAGGATACACAAGCTTTCCATCCAACAATTCAAACAAAAGAAAATTTACAAAAATATCACATCTTAGACAATGACCTGCAACATATACACAATACATCCTCCCCCTCTATCATCATTGCCACCAAGAAGCAAAAGAACAATCATCATAACATAACTAAATAAAAAAATGAAATACAATTGCAAATAGATAAGAGGAGGAATTTGATTGCTGTGAAAGAAAAATCACACAGCTGCGGATTCACTAACTCAAATTTATAGGGACGTGCTTGCCATAATATTTAGGGAACCATTCACTCAAGGAGATTCACTCACCAATTACAGTTGGAGAATTGCTCACCCAAACAAAAGAAATCTCACGCTCTCATCCCTCTACCATTTTAAAGCCATTTATATGCTCAAAAAGAAAATAAATGAACTCTTTACCAAATTGTGATTGGAAAGTTGAAGTAAATGAGGTCTTTTATTTGGCAAAGGAACTCCTTTACTATGGTCAATTGACAACTCTGGAACACATGATCCGATGCATGAAGAAATCCACTCTAATACCAATTTGATCAAGCTTAAGAAGATGCAGCACTACAAATGGATAAGGAGAGGAGAAAAGCACGATCACTTTGTTAATGAAAAGTTTCTTACAAACAAAGGATACACATTATGGCTGTAAGATTTATGAAGGGTTAATGAAAAATGTTTGCTTAATTTCGACCAACTTGTCTGCTTCTCATTACTCACCATCAATCTCCTTTCCACCGCCTGACTTATTCACACGTGAACTAATATCACTCTCTTTAGCCATTCTCTCTCTCTCTCTCAATCCTCTCTCATTGGTTTTCCATCATAACTCATCCTTTTTATCAATCGAAACGACTTTTCATTTATAGGTGAATGTATGTTCAAATCTATTGATCAACATTTGTACGTATATTTTTATCTGTATAATTTATATGAATAAAAGCCAGCTTTGCTTAGTGTCCTCTAATAGAAAATATGTGCGGACATTTTTACATGGGACCACCATTTCTGCATGCACCAAAAAAAAAAAAAAACAAAAGGAGAAGTGTTTATAAGTCTCACCTTTAATTCTGCCTCCTCTAGGTATACCTACCTACCTACCTCACTAGATACCTACCTCCCACCTTACCTACTTCCCTGACTGCCTACCTACCAGGTGAACAATTGGCGTACCTTAATTCGTATTAATGCATCTTTAGAATTCCTTAAAAATTAATTAAAAACATTTACCCACATATATAATCTCTTATCGTGGACTCATATTGTTGACCTCACTTAGTAGGATAAGGAATTGTTGTTGTTGTCGTTGCATTGTGGACTCATGTTATAACATTACGAGATTTGAATATAGTCAAATTGATATCAAAACTTTATTTCTCGATGCATGGTACAAGCATAGAGATGATGATATCAAGATATTGGAGAAGAAATTGTTGTCTTTGGTGCTCATGGGAGATCAAGAAAATGGCAAGAAGAAGAAAATAATAACTAAATTGTTGAAAATGAAATCCCTCACAATTTAGCCAAACAAGTGACTAGGTTGATAGAGCAAATGGCCACTGTAGAATGAATAAAAATGCAATTATTTTTACCGAAACACCAAGTTTTAATGGCCCACATCTCCTATCACTAGGGGTCCATAGCATACAAATATTATGAGCAAGTGCAGATGAAGAGGCTAATGATGTTGTTGTCAAAAATGAAAGTTGAGAGAATTAGACCTTACAAGGTTAAGTAAATCTATGTTGAAACCCAACACTACTATAGTTGTAGTTGTACCCATAGCGCTACAGTAGCAGGGCCTCAACACTACTATAGCAGCACCGCAATACTACTACCTGAAAGAAAATCTATGTTGAAACCCAAGAGCGTGGCGCCACAGCATCATATTAAAGTATCGCAACGGTATGGTTGTAGCATCATAATGCTGTATTGAAGTGTCGCAACACTACAAAGTAGGAGTCTATTTTAAGTAGTTCTTTCTGTGGTTATTGGTATAAAATTTTGAATTATGTAGTAATACAAGTGGGGGACACTGAGTCTTCTAGGGTGTTTAAAAGTGTGAAAAGATTTGAGTGTTGTGCAATTTGTATAATTTTCCTCCTTTTTTTCATAGTAGATTATATGGTGTGGTGTGGCTCCATAATTTTTTTTTCATTCTCAGATTTTTTCATGTTAAATTTATCATTTTTTTTTTGTACGATCCTATTCAAAATTTGAGATTAGATATTTTGAATCTGTTTTCACAATTTACATCTCCCAAAAAAAGGAGAATGGGAAAATAAACACAACAACTACAGTTGTTGAAAATACTATGTTCAGTCTATAGGCAAGATGGACCTATCTCTATCTCTAGTGGCAATGACAAGATAAATTGGCGAGGTCACCTCCAAAGTATTTATACTATAGGACTCATCTACCTCAAAAATTCAGTTAAAATACCAGGTGATCAACACTATGTAGGCGTTATTGATAAGGAAAAATCATTCCTTTCAATTAAGTGCAAAAATTGGGGTTGAACAATATATAACATTTAAACCATTAATCCTTTAAATTGGAATCTAAAAATGAAGATTGATAGTTGGTGCTGACTTAAATTTACAATCCCAAAGAACTACGTCTACAATAAGTTTTGTAAGGTAGTTTAGCAAGGCATTTGCTAAGCCATTTATGTCAGCCCTCAGCCCATAATTTCAAGAATGTATGAAAAGCTACATTTATAACTTATTAATGATAGTTACCAAAGGGACAAATCTATTAAAAAACTATAAAATTCAGATAATGAACCTGGCAAGGATAAACTAAACATGGAATATTATCATTGTTGACCAAAATTTCATGCAGATACTTATGTATTGAACTTAAAAAGATAGAAGTATTGCCCTCTCAACAATGGGCAAGAATGGGCACGAATGATAAAAGATGACTGAAAAGTTCGCACCATTCCTTAGAAAGGAAAAAGTGATACAAGCAAAGAAGCAATAACAACATTTAGCTCATCTAAGATGCACCATTACGAAAATATCATGATTATTGAAATTTGACTAAACAAAATAAGAAGATCAAATACAAGCCATACATTTTGTTGAAAATATAATGATCCAGCCAACCGCACCTTGTGAACCACGCATTGCAATAATTCCCAAAAAAGATGAGATGTGGAGGCCACCACTGATTATGCTGCCCTCAGCAATAACAGTAAAAAATTGTTAACCTTTGCCACATCGATGACATACTAAATCAATTCTCCATCTAATAGTCACCCATGAAAATGCTTTCCCATTCGTGGTTTGACAGCTGTAGAGTATGCACGCATCACCGACGTGCATATGCGTCAAATTTCAATGGGTGACTACATTTTATGACTTGCATATGTGTCAAATTTCAATGGGTGACTACATTTTATGGACATGAATCATTTCTCCAACATGATCATTTTGATATCCAGCAGGAAATCGCCACAAAGAGCCTACCTGATTATTAGTTCAACGTGTACAAGCACACTTTGAACTTCCCAAATCCATTGCGTTTAATAGATACAGCTGATTCCTTAGCAACTTTTAAGAGGCTTTACAGTTCTTGATAGATGAAAAGCTAAAGAAGATCATCACCTTCCTAAGTAAAGATTGACTCAAGGGAGAAAGCAAAAGCTAAAGCCATTTTTATATGGATCATTCTAGATTATTGAGGAGATTAGAGAAATTTCTATATTAGATGGTTGCACAGAAAAAGCCTTCCATGAGATAGATGACATGTTGATGGAGCAATACGTACCACTAGAGTTTGGCCTCCTAATGGAGAAGAAAACAAACACTACAAGGCATGAACTAAAGGAAACTTGTTGCAAATGCAAGAAGGGCCAATTTCCTAATGCAGTCAAGCCTAAAATAAGGAGGTTGAGATATATGTCTTCCCACATATCAAGTTATAATTCTAAAAAAGTGAAATCCTTCTAAAAAGGGGTCCAACATATCGAGATTAGACTAAGCCTAAAATAAGGAGGTTGGGGTATATGTCTTCCAACATATCAAGTTATAATTCCAAAAAAGTGAAATCCTTCTAAAAAGAGGTCCAACATATCAAGATTAGACTAAGCCAGTGGTAAATCAAATCGCCCATGATGATGATTTGAACATCGAACCGTTGAGATTAAAAGGTTTTGAAACAGTCAAGTTTTATCAGACTGATCAATCAATGAAGACAAACAACGATTATAATTCTTAGATAGCGCCATTAAAATTGAAGACCAAGCCAATACAATTCCACAAATGAAGATGGTTATCAACATCGAGATGAAAAAGATATGAACTATTAGATGGAGAAAAGAACAACATTAAGTTGACTAGCCAATTTTGATAGCATTATATGGCCAAACAGTTAAATATAGAGTTTACTTAGATTTCTTGTATAGAAATTTATGGATTTTGAATGTTCAAAACTTAAAATTCAAGATAAATTTCATCGTTTGCAGTGCTAATTCAGAAAAGATGAGACAAATTTCAAATTGAATTCCAATTGCAGTTTGCTTACAAAAAGGCATACTTTCTGCAATACAGAATTAATCAAATTCTTACAGATCCTCTCTCGTTCTCCAACTACAAGTCATGCCAAGCAAGTCAAAGACCACCACCTAAAGCATCTATAGTCTACACATGTTGCTCTGGCCAAGGCCTTTAAAAGCTTTCCTATGATGTTCGCTGCCTATTTGCCACTCCTCTTGTAATCTACATAATAGTAACCAACCCCTGTCATTATTGTTATTTGCAACGGTTATCTAGCGCTTCCATGTTTATTATAAGGAAGAAATTAGATCTTTATTTGATGTATCACGAAAAACCTAAACCAAAGCATGCCAAGTAATGAACCTCTAGAAATTAACTTAAATCTTTAAATATAAGTTCAAACCTCTTATTACAGACTCAACTCAAGATGTTAAGAGAATAACAAATCATCATTACCCTTATTTGCTTCCCTTCCTAACTCCTTTTCCCACCATGATTTTTTTTTTCATGCACATTTTCCCCTTCCCAAAACAATTTCTTCCACATTCATTTCAAATCTCTTTAGAACAAATTCTGAACCCTGCCCTGCATAAACTGAAGCCTCTTATCACAGTGCCGACCCACGCATCTGCAAATAATTTGATTAGTGGTGTAACATTTAAAATTGATTAATTTAAAAAAATGAAAATATAAATGATTATTCCTAGAAACTCTAACCTATATAATTTAAATGTTGCAACCAATCTTGTTGTGGATTATGCCGAGTTTTTACTAGTATTAAGAAAAAAAAAAGAGACATGGGAAGAGATTGAAGGCAGCGGAGGAAGAATTCATCACAACAATAACAAGAACAAGCCTTCATCCCACTAAGTGAGGTCCGCTACATGAATCATTTTTCTCCATTGTGTCCTATTGAGTGTAATATTTCCATTTAATTCTAATAAATTAAGATTATTTTTTATAGAATATGCCCAAGTCTTTCTAGGTCTACCTTTACCTTTATTAACATAAGCAGAGTTAAAATATCTACTCTCCTAACTAGATCATCAGAAGGTCCACGTTTAATGTGATCAAACCATCTAAGATGACTCTCAAATTATGTTCGCCACTAGAGCAACACTAACCCAATAAGAGATATATTCATTTCGTGTTTTGTCTCCAAGTGTCAAGTCACTCATCAACCTAAGCATTCTCATCTCTGCAACACTTAACTTTGTTTTATGCTTCTCTTTTAAAGGTCAACATTCTGCATCATAAAGCATTGCAGGTCTCGCCACCATCTTATAAAATTTTCCTTTCAGTCTAAGCGGCACTTTTCTATCACACAATAAGCCCGAAGCATTCCTTCGCTTTAACCAACCAACATTAATTCTACTAATAACATCCCATCTATATCACCACACTTTGAGCAATAGACCCGAGCTATCTAAAGCATTCACACATTTTAATGATTTGATCACCCATAGTTAAAACTCTGCCACTAGAGATACTACTACTAAAATTAACTTCGATGTATTCAGCTTTAGTTCTACTCAAATGAAGGCCTTTAGACTCCAATGCACACTTCCATAATTCATTTTTTTTTTTTCTGAACACTTTCTCCAGTCTTATCCACAAGAAGAATATCATAAGCAAAAAGCAGACACCGAGGTACAACCTCTTGTAAATGCTCAATAAGAGCATCTATAACTACAACAAATAGATATGGGCTTAAAGTCGGTCGTTAATGTAATCCAACTGAAATAGGAAAATATTTGGTCAATCCTCCTTTTCGAAAGTAACGGCTCTAGTATACATAGCTTTCATGACTTGAATATAAGTCATACCAACACCTTTCTTCTCTATGACTCTCCAAAAAATTTCTCTTGGAACCTTACCGTAAACTTCTCTAAAAAATCATATGTAGATTCTCCTTATTCTCTCTACACTTCTCCATCAAACCTCCCAATAAATGTATAGCTTCCTGTCCGACATAAATCCAAACTTATTATGAGAAATATTTGTAACACTTTTTAAACTATGATCAATCACCATCTCCCATAGTTTTAAAGTATGACAAATTAACTTAATTCTTCTATAATTTGCACACTCGTGCATCCCCTTTAATCTTAAAAATGGGCATCAAAATACTATTCCATCATGCTTCAAGACATCTTTTTAGTTTTTAAAACAATATTAAAGAGTTTAATAAGCCAAGAAACTCCCAAATCTCCTAAATATTTATATTCTTCAATTGGGATATGATCAATTCTACTGATTTTCCACCCTTGATTTTTCTTTAAAGTCCCCTCAGCTTCTTTTTTACTAATGCGACGGTGAAAATAAAGTATTTTATTATTATTAATGATCTTAAGATCACAAAGGTCGATCGTATTTCAAAAATTTCAATGAAAAGTTTATCAAAATAGCTCAACGACACATGTTGAATATATTTTCCTAAGAAAATATTTTTTTTTCATCTTTAATACAATTTAATTGAGTTAAATCTTTTACTTTTCTTTTCTTTTTGTTTGTCTAGTTTATACATATATTTTTCACCTTATTTAATATTTAATCTATTATAAATATAACAAACTATTTAGTTCTTATATTTTATCTTTTCTTTCACATTATTATTTTATCACCAACTATTTTTATTTATAGAATTTTTTTTTTCATTCTCCATGTACATCTTTTGTCACTTGTTTAATAGTGTTTGTTATCTATCCCACATAAAGTCTGTGTTTTCATGAACATTTCAAAAAATTGAATTTTACTCATAAAAATAGTTTTATTTGTTTTTTAGAAGCCCTCATCTAATTCTACGACAATAATTTCCAATAATATTTATCTTAAAACTCTTTATTTTAAAATTCATAACTAATAATCGATGTTGAGTACATAAATTCTCACTTAGAATAACCTTACAATCTTTACATTCTCGACGAACTCTTATTCTCATAAGAAAATAATCAATTTGTATTTTATTAGATTCATTCTTATAAGTAATAATATGTTCATCTAAAGTATTAGCAATAACAAAATCATACGATAAAACAAAATCTAATATGACTCTATCTTCTTCATTAATCACTTCAAAACCGTAGTTATCATGAATATTTCTAAAATCTTCTATTACTCTACCAGCATGTCAGTTTAATTATCCTCCAATAATTTTTTTTCTTCAAGTGGTATCATTTGTATTAATTCTTCTAGTCATTCCATAATTTTTTTTTAAACCTACATCTAAATCTAGTTAAGAAGCATAAGCGCTTAGAATATTAAAAATCTTAGTATCAACAATAATATAAAGGGTTATAATTCTATCTTCTATTAATTTTTATAACATTATCTTTCAAAATCTTATCTATAATTAAACCTACATCATTTCTAGTGTGACTACTATCTGAATATCAAAGTTTAAAATTTAAGTTATCAATTTCCTTAGCCTTTTCACCAACTCATTTAGTTTCTTGAATATATAAGATATTTATTTTCCTATAAATCATAATATCAACTAATTTCATTAGTTTACTTGTGAGAGTTTCTATACTCCAAGATCATATTCTAATATTAGTTTCATAGATTAACTTTTTTACCTGCATCTATTCATTATGTAGAAACTCTTGCTTATTTGGCGGTACACTCGGGCGTAGGCGTAGCGGACCTTGCAAATTTTTCACTATATTCAGAGCATACAACGTGTCGCTTCCAGGAGACAACCTAGTATTTACAAAAGAAATTAAATGATTTATGTCATGCTTTTTCGAAAAATTTATGTTGATTGTCGACTACCTAATGCTTTGATCTCTCCTCACATCTCGAGCTTAGAACCTAACAATGGCAGTGTTAAAAAATCATTAAGTACTTAAAATATAATCTTTGATCTCTCCATTTTCTCACCATTTGATCGTTATTTTATAAATTTTGAGGTGTACTTCAACATTATACATAATTAAAAGTATATAGTGATCATCTGATGATCCGATTAGGAGAGTAGATGTTTTAAATTCGACTTGTGTTAAGAAAGGCAGAGGTAGACCTAGAAAGACTTGGGCTTATTGTATTAAAAATGATTTTAATTTACTAGAACTAGATGAAAATATGACACTAAATAGGATGCAATGGAGAAAAAGGATTCATGCAGCCGAACGTAGTGGGATTAAGGGCCCGTTTGGGGCAGCTTAAAAGTGCGGCGGCATTTTTAAAAACGCCGCCTTAATGTTTGTTTTTCGCGTTTGACTCCAGTTTCACAAAACAATATTTTTATGTTTGTATTACACGCGGACCGAGAGTATATCCCCGTGATCCGCGTTTGGCCTCCAGCCTTTTACTCCGCTACCCTCACAACATTTTCCCAGCAGTCGTAACCTTCTTTCAAACTCTTGGCGTCGATCCCGTCTCCGAAGTCGCTCCGCAAGTATGTAATCCCTTCTCCTCGCTCCACTCCTCCCTCCTTTCCCCCATTTTGCTGAAAGACATCTTGTTTTCAGACTATAAGGTGAATCTGGAAGTGTTTGATGCCTAAAAAACTAGATCCAATTTTGGAGAAGCAGGTATTGCCGGTAAAAATGTAGATCCACTGTTATTGTGAAATGTTTGAAGCATCGAGAGGGTTTCCTTCTCCATTGCCCAAGCCTAACCTTTCTTTGAAATGGCTAATGTTTAATTGTTATTTACCGAAATTTTTTAGCGATTGTTGTTCGTATGGTGTCCATGCCAGGAAAAGATTTCTGAGGCTATTAAAAATTTTAGACATCTTGCTGTGCTTTTCACTCATATGCGAAGATCTATAAGCAGTCTTCATTATTTGCAGTTCATATTCTATAAGATCATTTTTTTTTGTTTTCTTGCCCAACAATGAAGTGATATCATTCAATTATCGAGATGTATGATAGTTGCAATTATCAAGAGGGTTTTTTTGAGGTTTTCTATAAGCAGTCTTCATTATTTGCAATTATCAAACAATATATTTTAAAGTGTACATGACATTGGGAATTATATCAAGTTAATATTCTATGCTCCCTAGAATTGATAGTTGGCATATACATTATCTATTTTGGATGGATTGTTGGTAGAAGGGGTGTATGTAAATATATGCACGATGGATAGTTGGCATATGTTTTATTTTAATGTTCCCTTTACCAAGTTTTATTTGGGAGCCCCCTATATGCCTTGAAAAATCTTTTTAGAGATATTTGAAGAGGGTACCACAAATTATTATTTTTTGGTTTAACATTATTCTCATATTTTAACTCCAATCAAGTTTAGAGACTTGCATATCAATAAAGCTTTGTTGAACATGATATAATTGGATAGTTATTGCTAGCTCTTACTATTGCCCAATGGTGTGGGAAAAAATAATGTTAACAAGTTATGCTCTCATCCTATATTCTTTTTTTTTTTTGTGATGGATAAATATCAAACATGCAACTTTATTGTGCAATGCTTCTTCCTTTAAATGTTTGTTTTGATTCATATGAATCTTGAATAGGTATTCTTTGCTACTAGTTAATGATTTTGAGACATCTGCTATCTTATGCGGAACTTAATGTTATCATTACATACTACTTGTGGTTCTGGAGCGTAGCGTATGGTTTCATTGAAGATAAAAGGAAAAGATTTCATATATGATGGTTATATTAAAAACACATTTATGTTTCACCAATATACTAATATATATTTTAATTCATAATCATTGTGCATTTTTTTTAAAATATGCAAATTCCATATCATGACTAGCTCATTTTCAGTCATAAATGTCATCTAATATCTGTGAGTAGAGGATATTGAACTAAAACAGGATTTTAAACCTTGTTTTTTTCTTTTTTTTTCCATCTACCTCACAACAAGCTCATAATTTGGGTTTCTAAAGTCAAACTAATAACTGTGAGTAGAGTTATTTTAAGAAAATTAGGAAGGAGGGGTAGCTTTCAGTGTTGTGTGGTTTCTTTGTCAGTTATAGTAGTTTGATATGAGCCGGGTTATTATGTTAGCAAATAGTTATTTTTTAAAAAGTGAGGTTCAGGAGACTGTATTGATCTTGTATTCAAAACAATTGGCACTTTAAGATTGCTTAAATAATTACATCAATCATTGTGTCATTTATTTTTTGGATGATGGAATTGGGGGAAACTGCATGGTGCTATCCTAATTCAACACAGCTGAAGTTGCATTTCAACATTTTCTACTTGAACGGGTTCATTACTATCTTGTGAGTTTGGTTCTCTGCAATGTATATGCTCACTGATTCCTTTCCCTACTTTATGAATGTCTGTTATAATATCATGCATTATTTTATGAATGTGTTGCTCTTCCAGTTTATGATGAAAGAGCAAATTACTAGGTTTATTCAGAGGACAAAAAAGCTTGTATTATGTTATTGAATTGTTTACATACATAGCACTCGAAGCATTGCGATGTATGGAGAAATTTTGAAGTTGATGGAATGATCATTTTAATACTGAGCATAAACCTACTATTTGGAATTAATGGACATCTATACAAAACATACTTCTGTTATATTTTTTTTCCTTCTCTCGGTTTAATATGAAGATGGGAGATTGGGGGATGTTATATTACCCTTCTCTCGGTTTAATATGAGCTTTGAGCTCATTTTATGAGGATGAAATTTTTTGTATCTCTTCTAATTGAATTCTGTGAAGTCATAGCAAGTGATAAGATTGAGAAACAAGTTTTTATATTTTTTATGTCTATTACTTTAATTGATATAATAGTAGAGCACCTTGGATGGCCAAAGAACTTTGTTGCAATCATTGTTTCCACACTTTGGTAAGTTAAGTTTTTTTATTCCCTTATAGTTTTTGACTGATATGTTTACTTTTATAATAATTGCAGGACAATGAACTCGAGGTATTCAGAGAAGTCAGGGCAAGTGATATGTCGATGTGGGCTACCTTCATTGCTACTCACGTCACGACAGACACATAGCTACGAGAGGCAATTCTACAGGTGTCCGCGATGGGGACAAAGACCGAAAGACTGTAAATTCTTCAGATGGGCCGACGGTGCAACTGTTTCTACGATGTCCCAATTCGACACAGCTGCTAGGAGTTCGATAGAACCACAACAGGAGACCACCGCATGTGGTTCGAGTTCTTCCGTTTCTACGATATCTCAGTCGGACAAGTTTGCTCGGGGTTTTGAAGTATCAGAACTGGGCAACATTCGTCATGATGTATTTTTACATTTTAAAGTCAATATTGTTATATTTTCTTCTTGTAATTTTAACATTTTATTTTTAGATCATATTATAATCCGTATTAGTGTGTGAATGTATGCTTCAATTTCGTATATGTCCCTGTGCTTATTTAATGTAATCGGAACTTTTTGAGTTATATAAATGTTATTCAACTCTTTTGCATTTTCATGTTGTGACATTTAAAAAAATACTAAATTCTACGACACAGATTATTAATTTAACTAAAAAAATTTACAAATAAGTTGTTTACCAAAAGCACAAATCAAACAGATAAACAGCTTATTCAAAACAGGGGCAGAAGAGTCATTTTTTCAAAATCAGTTGTTTTTCATACGCACAAACCAAACAGTCATACAGCTTATCTGGATCAGCTACTCATCAGCAGATTATCAAAATCAATTGTTTATCAGCAGAAGTTGGATAAGCTGCAGCTGCCCAAAACAGACCCTAAGGCTTTGTTGTTGTTGTTGTTGTTGTTGTTGTGTCAATTCATTTCATGTAGCTAGGTCATGCCACCTCTGTAGTTGTATGAAATGCCAAGCTAAATGCAGAATTTTGAGTTAACATGTTGCCAACTTAGTTTTTAGTTATGCCTGAACTGGAACTCGGGGCTCGGTACTCCAAACTCGGTACTCAAAAGTCGGCACTGATTAGCTCAGCACCTAGTTACACCATACTTAGTGGTTGGTAGTCAGCCCAAGAATGTACATTACATGTGTGCCATTTCAACAAGCTGCTGCTAGAGAAAAGAAAATCATCGCTTCCCCTACACTTTATCAAACTCAATCAAAAGAGAATCCCACTTTTTCCCATGATAAGGCATCATTTTTTTTGTTCATGCTATTTCGTGCACCACATATAACCTCTCAACCAACATAAGAGAATCTAATAATTACAAATGAGTCAGCTGAAACAAAATATGCCTAAACACACCAGGCACACGAATAATTCGAGATGTTAAAGATGCCTCATTTAATTAAAAATATACAATGAAATTAACAAGAGCTGAACAAAAGAGAACAGCTTTATAACAGCAAAAGCTGCAATGTAAATTACGAAGAATCCAAAATTAAAAAATGGAGAAATAAATTGATAACACCAGAACCTAGCCGAAAAGCCAAAAACAGATAAAGTAGAACCTTGAGATAAGGATGGGATCGGAACTGCTGACCGCTTCCATGATTCACAAAAATGGAGGAGTTCGGCGCGGAGAGGAGAGGGGTAACGTCACCCCGGAGACTAGAAAGAGAGAGAGCAATCTCCATCTTCCCTGTTTCTTCTCTTCAAGGAAACAGGGGTTGACAAAAAAGAAGGGGGCGGAGGAGCACAAGCCCGCCCAGCTAACGCCGCCCCCGAAATTGCAGTGGCGGCGGTCAATAGCTGAAGATCTGAGGAAGATCAACCAAATGTTTGACGCATAGGGCTGCCTCGCTGTGTGATTTTAAGAAGAGGGGCATTTACGTACATACCCCCCAATTCCTGCGTATTTAACGGTGCGTGATTCGTTTGTTTCTGTTTTCCAACCAGAGTTCTGAACCTGAATCGAGATATCAACCGTTTGAATGGCGTTACCGCTTTTATAAAAGTTATGTTTGGTATGATTGTATCTATTTGAAGGAAAAATCTAAAAAATTATGATGTCTATTATATTTTATTTTCAAAACTAAGACCCCTCTAGAAGTCACTATACTTAGGCGGCTTATGGTAAGAATTCAAAAAATTATATGGTGTGACCATAATCTCTGATTTATTAAATTCGAATTGGATGCCGATTTAGGAAAATTACTTCCTTCATGTATTAAATTCAAAAGTAAATGTCAAACATTTGTGATGGATTTAATTGGATTTAACTTGAATAATATCAAACATAAATTTGAATTTAACATCACTCAAATCTACTAAATTTAGATATGTCGGATTTAATTAGTCATACTTAACTTAAATCCAAGATGTGTTCGTCGAATCTCTTGAGGCGAGCTAATGGTGAAAATTTGTCATTCTTGCAAAAGAACTTTCGGGTACGTTCATTTTCCACTATTTCACCAAATAAGAGATTTTACAACGGTCAACATTCGCTCCAACCGAACTGAAGTTCAATGTGTCCTCAAACGAAGCCTTAGCAAGGCTTATTACAAAACTCAACTTTTAGCTGCATTTTTTTAAAAAAGGCAAGCAAAACATTGTTTTGTCAAAAAAAAAAAAGTGTGGTGCAGCACAGCACTGTTGTCATATCATTGCCCCAAATGCACACGAAATCTCAATTCAAAAGTAGTTGTAAAAAATCTACTATTTAAAACCTGATATATTGCAAAAGTTATTGTTCAGTTTGAAATTTTTAATTTTAAAAATGTTGTATATGGATAAATACCTAAAATATCCATGTGCTCATATTATATAGAATTTATATTTTTTTAGATATATGTAATTTTCATATTTAATTGTATTATATTAAATAACCAAAAATATGGAAGTAAGCTCAAAGTTAAATTATAGAATCAAGAATTGTAAGGATTAGTGAAAACAAGATAAAGATCATTAAAAATACAGTCAATTGCCCATCCAATAGACCAATGCGGCCTAATTTAGACTAGAACATGCTTATTTGTACCTACATGATAACACAAATGAATACTAACCATGTTCACTATAATAAGTAATGACTAACTGATAACCATAGCAATTACACGACCAAATGTTCATCCTACCAATTCCATGCAAAAGAAATGTTTAGAGGAATAAGCCAAGTAAATTGGCTATCCATAAACGAAAACCAAGAAACTTTTACTTATGAAACTACAATTTAAAACTACTGTAATTATTTTCACATGTCACGGAACTCATATCAGTTTAACTGAAATCAAAGCAGTTAATGTATAAAAAATTTATAAGCATGTTAGTACTTCAATCATCCATCAGTTACATTACAAAATACTCGCTCATATAATCAACCATATATTATTAAAACAATTATCAACTAAAGCATCAGTGATCTACTCTCATAAAATGTCATCTCATCAACACATTCTTCATCACCTACGCAAGGGTTGACAATATCATCATCAATTTTGATCATCGATTGCTCCAATATATATTCATATACTTCATAAGACACTGACTCGTTGTTATCTATATCTATAAATTCAACATCAAAATGTGATGATAGCATTGTATTTAATTATGTTGTGTCATTGTTATAACGACAAATTTAAATTTCTTTTGAAAGAAAAAGTAGGTATATCAAGTAAAATAACCCATTTTTTTTTCTAAACTCCAAAAGCTCTCTCATTGACACCACGTAATGGTGAGTGAGATTTATTAAACATCTCTTTTTTTGCCGCATAATTTGACTAGCCCTTTTAAATTCTAGAAAGTGATATTTTGTATTAGAAAAAGGCTTAAGAAATCTCCATTATAATGTATATCTAGTATCTAATAAATAATATTTTCCCATTAGACTAATCAACCATTAGTTACACTATTAAAAGTTAACATAATGCTTACTTGAGAGTCAAATAACATTGAGACGACAAGAGAGAGTTATGCAAATGGGATAATGTTGCAAAAATGAAATTTTGATTATTATAAGCATTGCCCTCCTAACCAGTCATGACAAAATTTAAACAAAAAAACATATTTTTAATTCAACCTTCTTGCTAGTGCATCATCTCTTTTTTTTTAATAATGCAATTCATAGCTGTTCAAAATGTTTCTACATAATTCAAATGAGTATAATGAATAATGTTTAATTAGGTATTGAGTCCCCTCAAGCACATTTGCAATTTGGGGAAAGCCTGTTATTTGACACCGTTATTGAACGATGTCAAATAACATATTTTTATGACTTTATGTTGGTTTTATGATCCATTGGTCATATATTGTAGTTTTCCGACGGTTTATTGAACGAGCGATGTCTGGACAAAGTGTTGCACTTTTATTACGTACAAAACCGTCAGTAAATTCTCATGATAACCGACAATTGAGCGATATTTTATCG
>NEWO01000020.1:3366506-3376790 GCA_003013225.1 Phalaenopsis aphrodite | reverse complement strand
TCGGTAAATTATTTCATCAAAAGTTTAGTCAAAATATGTTGAGAAATTTTAGGGCAAAGAAATGAGAATCGACACAAATCCAGAAAAATAACACAAAAATTTAACGAGGTTCGGCAAAGATGCCTACGTCCTCGGAAGCGGAGCGACGACTTTCATTCAATTCAGAAAAGAGTACAAGATACAAAAATAAAATCTAAGGTTACAAACATATATATATATAACCTTAGAGTATAATATGTAATTATAGAATTACCCTTGTATAATACCGCGGGGGCAACGCCCTCGCACCTCCAACGCACATAACATAAAACTCCTCCAATTGAACAGATGCTTCCGCTTTAACTACAGTATCTATCCCTTATATGGTATATAAGTCATACCTAAAAGAATAAGTGTTTTTAGCAAATGAAAAAGTAATGATCATTTATTTTTTTAGAACCTATGATATTTTAATAGTTTCCAACCAGTTTTGACCGTCATAAATAGCTTGAAATTTTGTAGTGTCCTACAGCATATTAGAACATCACTTCGTTTTTATATTAGACTCACTAAATTTCTGAATGATAGTACTCAGTTATTCCTCATTGAAGAAGAGGAAATGAAAATGAGGGAAGCAAAAGATTTCACATAATATCTTAACCATGCAGAGCCCTTTTACTCCCACTACAGCTCTTCACCTCCTTGGAAACGGCTAGTACCACTCTATAGGATGGCTAGCTCTGTTGTTGCCTGATTGACCACTGATGAATGTGCGAGTGACTCGTAAGGGAGGCAGGGCTTCACAAGTGTCTCTTAAGAGAGAAAAAAGATTTTGCGCTCTCGCTAAGGCTATGTGTATGACTCGCGAGGGAGACGAAGGCTTTCACACACTCGCCGGGGAGTATTGGGCAGGAATTCTTCTCTTGATGGGAGGGTACGAATAAATGGATATATCATAATTATAATTCTATCATTTATAAGTAAAAGCACACACTCAAGGTACCTCGCTTCAAAGCATGTTCATTAAATAATTATAACCAGTAAAAAAGAATACAAATTTGATATTGATAATTTATTCTTAATTATGGTAATCTAATGAAGATTAAAAATTCTTCAGCATCGGTCTACTGTTATTTTCAGCATCAGTGATTGCTCTTTCACATGCATGCATACATGTCCATTAAATTGATAGCATTAAACTCCAAGAAAGAAACGAGGTGTGAAAGAAAATGACCTGCATTAACGTTCCAAGCTTTTTTCTCCAGTGTTGCTTCTCTTTCTCCACCTCTTTGATAACCAAGGCCAAGATGGATGGATGCATGGTTTGACTTCATCAGCTGTGTAAAGCTGAAGAAGAGTTTAGCCTTTGTTTTACTCATTTTAAATTTCACTTTAGATAGAGTTTGAAAATTAAATCAAATGAAATGATGATAAATTTAATAAATTTCATTTTTTTTTCTTTTTGGTTAAGAACATAGTTTCTAAATTGTACGAAACTAAATGGGCACTAAGCCATGTGCCCTTTTCTTCTCTTCTGATATATATCTCTCTCACTTCCAAGTAGACTCCTTGTCATCTTACACTGACAGCACAGCGTGCTTTCTGATTTCTACTGCTGCCAAACAAAAGCAGCAATGACATAGCCTTGCAAGTCAAAAAAATAAAAAAAANACTGTTGATGACAGAAACTTGTGTTCTCAGTCACACAATACAGAACGAGCAGGTGTTATTGCATGAAGACAAGGTGGTGTCAAAGTTTAAAAACACCCGAGAGAAGGCTTGGTATTTAGATACTGGTGCAAGTAACCACATGACCGATTGTATCGAAAAATTTGCTGAAATTGACACGACAATTAAAGGGTCGGTCAAATTTGGGGATGGCTCAACTGTAGAAATCCAAGGAAGAGGTTCGGTTTTGTTTGAAGGCTTCGCAGGTGAACATCGAATACTTACTAATGTCTACTACATCTCGGTGTTGAAGAGCAACATAATAACTCTTGGCCAGTTAGATGAGAACGGATGCAAAGTTGAGGTTGAAGGAGGTGTTATGACTATTTTGGACAGATCACAAAGGCTACTAGCAAAAGTGAACAGGTCAAGCAACCGATTATATATGTTTAACATAGCACCATCTCTCCCCGAATGCCTTCTGGCTAGGAGCAAAGAAGAAGCATGGCGATGGCATGCAAGATATGGGCATGTTAATTTTCATGCTTTGAAGTTTCTAAGTCAGAAAAAGATGGTGCACGGCTTGCCCAAAATCGAGCATGAGGACCGCATATGTGATGGTTGTTTGATTGGAAAGCAACACTGAAATCCTTTTTCAGCAGTGGCAAAATTTCGAGCAGAATCACCTCTTGAATTGTGGCATGGAGATTTGTGCGGCCCAATTACCCGTGCTACTCACAGAGGGAAGCGTTATTTTTTTGTTGTTGGTTGACAATTGTACAAGATTTATGTGGCAGGTGCCGACCTGAGACAAAGATGAAGCATTTGAGGCATTTAAGAAGGTCAAAGCTGCAGCTGAAATGGAGAAAAATAGTAAGCTGAAAGCCTTACGCACGGATCGTGGCGGTAAATTCACCTCAAATGAGTTCAAGACTTATTGTGAGCTGTTGGGAATTAAGCGTTATCTCACGGTGCCTTATTCTCCTCAGCAGAACGGAGTTGTTGAACGACGAAATCAGACGGTGGTCGGCATGGCAAGGAACTTGTTGAAAAGTATGGAAGTACCAGGCAAATTTTAGGGAGAAGCGGTATCAACTGCCGTATATATCTTAAATAGAGCACCAACAAAGAGCGTCATCAGTAAAACTCCCTATGAAACATATTATGACCACAAGCCAAGTGTCGATCATTTTTGTATTTTCGGTTGTCTTGCACATGTAAAAGTAGTTACACCGCATCTTCCGAAGTTGGTTGATCGTAGCAAGCAAATGGTGTTCATTGGTTATGATATGAACAAGAAAGGCTATCGAATGTTTGATCCAGCGACAAGATGAGTTGTGGTGACACGAGATGTAGTTTTTGAGGAGAAGAAGAAGTGGGAGTGGAGTAAATCTCCAGTAATAGGTACAAGATCAGTAGAGAAAACTCTTACAACACATTATTTTACCATAGCAGACACATTTAATACGACAAATCAGGAAGATAAAGAGACATTCAACGGTTCTGGTATTGATATCAGAAATTCTGGTATGGATTTCCCACAGTCGACACTGGAACAAACTGATAACCAATACCAGCATGCTTCACCAGTGATGAACATGAGATCCCGAACATTTGTTTCAGATCCTGATTCATTGACACCACACACTCTAGATACAACTTTTGATGCTCTTGATGGTTCGGCCTCGACAGAAGTAGTGCAGCCCACAACATCTGATGAGAGTTCATTAGAAGGACCACGGGGTAAGCGTGACATCAAAAGCCTTTACGATGAAACCTTCCCAATAGAACTAGAGTATTCGGGATTGTGTTTGTTAGGAGAGGAGGAGCCATCAACTCTCGAAGAAGCTAAGGCAGACCCGATGTGNTATATAAGTCATACCTAAAAGAATAAGTGTTTTTAGCAAATGAAAAAGTAATGATCATTTATTTTTTTAGAACCTATGATATTTTAATAGTTTCCAACCAGTTTTGACCGTCATAAATAGCTTGAAATTTTGTAGTGTCCTACAGCATATTAGAACATCACTTCGTTTTTATATTAGACTCACTAAATTTCTGAATGATAGTACTCAGTTATTCCTCATTGAAGAAGAGGAAATGAAAATGAGGGAAGCAAAAGATTTCACATAATATCTTAACCATGCAGAGCCCTTTTACTCCCACTACAGCTCTTCACCTCCTTGGAAACGGCTAGTACCACTCTATAGGATGGCTAGCTCTGTTGTTGCCTGATTGACCACTGATGAATGTGCGAGTGACTCGTAAGGGAGGCAGGGCTTCACAAGTGTCTCTTAAGAGAGAAAAAAGATTTTGCGCTCTCGCTAAGGCTATGTGTATGACTCGCGAGGGAGACGAAGGCTTTCACACACTCGCCGGGGAGTATTGGGCAGGAATTCTTCTCTTGATGGGAGGGTACGAATAAATGGATATATCATAATTATAATTCTATCATTTATAAGTAAAAGCACACACTCAAGGTACCTCGCTTCAAAGCATGTTCATTAAATAATTATAACCAGTAAAAAAGAATACAAATTTGATATTGATAATTTATTCTTAATTATGGTAATCTAATGAAGATTAAAAATTCTTCAGCATCGGTCTACTGTTATTTTCAGCATCAGTGATTGCTCTTTCTCATGCATGCATACATGTCCATTAAATTGATAGCATTAAACTCCAAGAAAGAAAAGAGGTGTGAAAGAAAATGACCGGCATCAACGTTCCAAGCTTTTTTCTCCTGTGTTGCTTCTCTGTCTCCACCTCTTTGATAACCAAGACCAAGATGGATGGATGCATGGTTTGACTTCATCAGCTGTGTAAAGCTGAAGAAGAGTTTAGCCTTTGTTTTACTCATTTTAAATTTCACTGTAGATAGAGTTTGATAATTAAATCAAATGAATTGATGATAAATTTATTAAATGTCATTTTTTTTTTCTTTTTGGTTAAGAACATAGTTTCTAAATTGTACGAAACTAAATGGGCACTAAGCCATGTGCCCTTTTCTTCTCTTCTGATATATATCTCTCTCACTTCCAAGTAGACTCCTTGTCATCTTACACTGACAGCACAGCGTGCTTTCTGATTTCTACTGCTGCCAAACAAAAGCAGCAATGACATAGCCTTGCAAGTCAAAAAAATAAAAAAAAATAAAAAAAAAACTGGATGGCATGGCATGATCCATGCAATAAAGCCGTCGAGATTCAAGATAAGGCCGAAAGACAAAGATTGGTATTCCTTTGCTTTTTAGTGACATCACAATTTTGAATTCTGTGAAGCAGAATATTGCTGAAAATGAACTTATATTGTTTAAACATGTTTTAAATATAGAAGAAAAAAAACAAAAAAATGTAAAAAATTTCCAAGTTGCTTTAGATATTTTTGTAAGAATAAGTTTCATGCCTCCCACATCATGTCATGCATCAAAAATTTTATTCATAAAGTAGATTCCAAATAATTGGGATAAATTTGTATCACATACGCAAACTTCTCCAAGCAACTTCACGTCATAGTGTAAAAGAGATTTATTTTTGTTCCTGTACGTTCAAAGTTTGGCTCACGAGGATGGAGACGTTCCTCTGAAGAATTTTGTATGTATTTCTTAAATATTTTGCAGCCGGAAATTAAAATTCTTCCTATATATTTTATTAAGAACTGTTTTGCAGTTTAGAAAGACATGAATTATGTCTGTAGCTAAATTTCTCTGAGAATATGTGTATATATGTATATATTGTTCTCCAAAATCTACAATCTCGTTTGGTTTGCACTTTTGGTAAACAGTGGAAGCGCAGCAAAAACAAAAGCATTGCTTGCGTGGGCTAAACATAAAGCTACTTCATGGCATATCAGAGCACAAAAGATAGATTTTCCATAATAGAGTGAACCACATAAGGGGTGGTGGTTCTTGTTATTTGCTGAAGTGAGAATGGAAATTAATCAAAATGAATTGATATTGATATGATATTCTAATTTATTTTTCTTATAAATTTTAAAATAATTAAAATAATCCCATAAATTAATCAAAATTAAGATAGTAAAATAATTAACATCACAAAGATGAAATAAATAAATGATTATGGTCTCATTCATAAATTATGATGGTGGGGAAAAAAGGAGTAAAACCATTATGAATAATATTATGTATAATAAAAAAGGATATTTACGTTCAAGTCTACCACCCAATTCTTATGTATTTATATGTATCTAACAGCTACGCTTTACTTTAAACATACGTGCTTCATCCATGAATAAGATGTCATGCATGTATATAATTAAAACTTAAGTGTTTAGATATGTAAATAAATAAAAATTGAGCGGCATATACGTAAATCTTTCAATAAAAAACAATAAGCCTCAACAAATTTATATAGTGTTGCATTCATATAAAAGATAAACATAAATTATTTAGTATAATATAAATCATCAAAATATAATATTTAATTATAAAATTAGTTGATATTTATAAAATATAAAGATATTTATGTAGGTCATTTTATGACCTAACTAGGAGTTATTTTAATTTACTTTTAACAAAACGAGAGAGACGGATGTATTCGACACATGCCGGACAAGTGTCGTACACGTGCACATATCTCACAATTGTGCCACACCGTCTAGGTCGAAAAATGCAACTAATACATGGGAGTCATGCATAAGGCTTTGTTAGGGACCATATATAGTGGCCTCACATATCTGTAGCAGAGTTAATTTGGATGAAAGAAGGGGGCTTAATGTTTAATGTTGGCTTTTAGAAAGCTTAACAAAATCATAATGATAATCAACGTACGTAGTCTAAGGTCAGTTGGTTTACACATTGAATCAATGGCATGCATGGCTGCGGAATGTGCTTAAATAAAAACATGTTGAACGCACGCGTGAGAAGAGAAAGTTGAACAGCTCTCCATAATTATATTTTATTTGCCTTTCTTCCCTCGTGTTTTTAGTTGAAAGCACCAAGCAAATGTTGGAATTTTTAACTTGTTTAAATCTCCTTGCTGGAAATGCATGCACACACGAAGTTTCCTTTAATATATATATATATATATATATATATATATGAATCATGTTCTGAGAATTAAAGCCGAGTGAAGGAATAGAGTAGAATAAGTCTAAGATTATTGTTGGGATTTTGGTCACTAATAGGTGCCAACTTTATAAAGGAAACTTCTTCTGTGCATGCATTGTCACTAAAGAGATTTAAATTACTTAATAATTCCAACATTTACTCGGTGCTTTCAACTAAAAGCATGAGGGGTAAAAAGCAAATAAAATATAATTATAGAGAGATCTTTGATCCTTGTTTGTTTTTCGTGAATCATCTTCTCAGAGTTAAAGTCGAGTGAATGAGAGAAAGAGAAGAATAGAATAAAGTTGGGATCTTTGTCCACAGAATCGATGAAAATGTCCCTTTATTCTTATTTTTGCGTTATATTTATAAATGCATATTTTGTACACTTATAAAAAAGAGGGACGATTATGGAAATCATTCTTAACGTCATTAAGACTATAATTAAATGTATAGATTTTATGTTATATTTGTATTACAATTTGAAGTTCAGTCAACAGATTGAAGAGCCAGGTTGAGTGGCATCTATGCTCTTTGGAGTACGCGTTGTCCGGTTGAGGTGTTCAACTGTATAGTGATCTTGCTCAGAGACTTTTAGCATGGTCGACCAAAACGATCAGCTTTGCAGTGGTCGTTCGGTTGTGAGCAGAGTTGGTCAGTCAAATGTGATCGGCCGACTATTTTCATAGTGAGTCGTGGCTCATTTTCTGTTTGGCTCAAGTGCTATAGGGTTTGTGTGTCACTCGCCTAGTTAGTTCATCTTCTCGGCCGGATCCTTCAATCTTGCAAGTCGTTAAGCAGATCTTGTCGCAACCCACACGAGGTGTCCGACGAGACTCGCAGTCGAGATGATTCACACCTCACTTTCGGTTGGTTTTGCCGCTATCGAGCAGGAAACCATCTCTGAAGCTTGAATCTATCCCGGGTTTGGAGGCGTAGCTTCATGCTCGACTTTGAATCGTAGGTTGATTGCTTACCTTTAAAGGAAACCCTTTCATCTTGGTCATTCTTTCCCTTTGAGATTTGTGTTGGTATTTTTGGTATTTACAATATATAATTCTTGTTATTATTATTTATCAAGTATTTTTACTCTCTTTGAATAAAATTGCATGAATAACTATGCTTTCAATCTATTAGCAAGTAGTTAAATATGCTTATTAAAGTAAAATTTCTCCAACTCACTGCCTCCATGACACACTTATTTTTCAGACCGTTGCCTCCACGCAAGCCCACCCTCACTGCCTCCAGAACACGCCCACCCTTTCAGGTCACTGCCTAAACTTTCATAAACTGGTTTAACGTCTTGATCGAGGCTTGATTTCGTTTGGACTGGACCATATTTGGTACCATTAGGTTTGTCTGGTTGAGTCGATCAGATTGACTATATGTTTGTTGAAATTGGAGCATTGGATGACTTTTAATTAAAGTCTGAATATTTCTTGCTTAAAAAAATGTATCAATATGTGTCATATCTTGACATTCATGTCAAATATTGAGAATTTGTTGATGAAGTATCAATGTTCTTCCAATTTTCTTCTTTTGCTTTACGTCGACTCGAATGTATACATAGAACATTGAGTTATGTTTAATTTCCTGTAGCTGTTAATGGGTTATGGAAGCAATAATTAAACGTATGTGTATAATGACGTATTTCAGAATGATGAATTAATTTAATCTATATATTAATGCAGCTTGGAAGAAGATCATTGTATCTGTGTGACCCCCATTTGATGCTCACGTGATTTCTCCTCTCCCCCACCTCACTTTCACGCCTTCATATACCCAATTAAATTTGATCATAAATTGGATCTTGCTATATCTACATCTATAATTCATTTCCAGGACTAAAACTTCTTAGACTTTGTGCTGCAAATAGTTATTAAGCATTAATAATGCAATTATAGTAAAGGCAGCACTACAATTAGAAAATATTAATTTTGAAGCAGATCAATAAAGTGGTATTCATGAATATTTAGGGCGACCTAACTTTGATATGTTCCTTCACCAAGGGCTTTAGGGTTCCAAATGCAATGAAATGAGGCCATGTATGAATTACATAGTTGGGGCATCACGTGGGTGTGACCCCACAACCATCCCTCTCAACTTAAAAGACTTATTGGCCCACTATCATCCTCAGCTCACAGGATGGAAAGGCTAAATATCTAATTTATCGAATTTGTGGATCAGTTGTGCCATTAATATGTATATTTATATATAAGTCGTGCAAGTCATTAAATAAGTTTCTAAGTTGAGTTAATTGGACCATTCGTACTATTCATACTGAAATGGTGAAGGAGGATCGTATCCATCATCAATTATTTATTATCTACTTATGAATTCTTCTTCTCCCTCCTATTAATTTTATGATTCGAGTGAACATTATGTAAAATCGGCATATTATTGTTTGTTTATTTTTATTTGAGAATGTGAATCAAAGGAAATCAAATTGTTTCTGATAAGCCATATCATGGTGGTCACTTTTTTTTTATTATTATTGATGAGTGATTGAAAATTCGGGGCAATAGAATAATTTATTTTCGTTTTAGTATGATATGAAGATTCAACGCACACTTTGAAAAGAAAAAACAATTAGTAGTAACACTAGATGTTTTTATGTTAAATATACGTAAAGTGAAGAAACCACCTGGTCTGGCTTAGCTAAAGAACCCCACTATAAAATTATTATTACAATTACAATTACTTGTTACACGGGTGAGAAAAAGTTACAAGGTCTCCAAATTTACAACGTCGACACGCCGATGAGATTGTAACGTTGGACTCTAGCTTCTTCTATAGGCCTCAAGCTCTCTCATTTTTATGAGAGAGACGGGGTCTTATTTATAGAGTTTTGGGTGCACTTCACGCAGGAATATGAATCATTTGATCGAACGATCCAAACAGTTTCTTTTGATCATACGACATTTAATGGACATTTGATTGCCTTAATATTGTTGGAATCGAGCGATCTCGAGCTCGTTGGATTTTTCTTATCTAAAAGCTCGATTCAATTATAAGTTCTCAAGATTCGACATTCATTTGACCACTCAAATATGTTTGAAAAACTTCTAAAGGTGGGTTAATGACTTGATTTG
Source organism: Phalaenopsis aphrodite (assembly GCA_003013225.1). Taxonomy (NCBI): domain Eukaryota; kingdom Viridiplantae; phylum Streptophyta; class Magnoliopsida; order Asparagales; family Orchidaceae; genus Phalaenopsis; species Phalaenopsis aphrodite. The sequence continues at coordinate 3,366,983 of NEWO01000020.1, read as the reverse complement.
AGCTTGATTTGATTTGGATTATATCAATGTTGGTATCATCGGGTTGTCTCGTCGAGCAGTTCAGTTTGACTATAAGTTTGTTGAAATCGGAGCTCTGTATGAATTTTGTTCAAAGCTTGAATGTTTCTTCCTGAAGAGATAGCCTCGAAATTCATGTCAGATGATGAAGATTTATTCATGGTGTATCAGTTCTCCGTATTTTGGGTGAAATCAATTTCACATCCAAAAATATTGAAATATGGAGCACTTTACATTTATCGTAATATTATCAGTGTAATACATAAAATTTGAGTGTTATGCATATAAATATACAAGTTTCTGTAATAGGAATATAAAAATATATGATTTACATGGCATGCATGTAAAAATTTTAAAGTTATTTTCGTTTACGTTTATATATATATATATATATATATATATATATATATATATATATATATATATATATATATATATATATATATATATATATATATA
>NEWO01000020.1:3331300-3349137 GCA_003013225.1 Phalaenopsis aphrodite | reverse complement strand
TTAATTAGAATTAGTTTAAGTTCATTGAGTTTATTTTATATGAAAAAATTATGAAAAAAAACTCATTGATTAGATATACAACAGTAGCAATAACAAGCCTTTATTCCATTAAATAGCATCCGCTACATGTATCTTTTTTCTCCACTGTGTCCTATTAAGTGTCACAATTTCAATTAATTATAATAAATTAAGACATTTTGTACGCAACATGACCAAGTTTTTTAGATATATCTCAATCTTTTTTTTAACATAAGTTAAATCTAAAGCATCTACTGTCTTAACTAGGTTTTCATGATAGTCGGTGTTTAATGCGGCAAAATCATCTAAGATGGCTCTCTCTAATCTTTCACCTAAAAATTTTCATCTCTACAACACCTTAATTTATTTTTATGTTTCTCTTTTACAGACCAATATTTTATGCCATAAACATTTTCATCTCTACAGCAGTAGTGACCATCTTATAAATTTCTTTTCTTAAATTTTAAGTGGTACTTTTCCATCACACAATTTACACAGTGCATTCCTCCACTGTGTTCATCCAGCTTGAATTTTTCTAATAACCTCCCCAACTGTATCACCATCACTTTGAACAATTGTTCTGAGCTATCTAAAATGATTATTTCTTATAATTACTCAATCACCTACTGTTATAATCCTCTTATTAGATGCACTTCTACTAAAATTATGTTCTATGTATTCAATTTAGACATTTTCAAACGAAATCTCTCAAGCTCTAAAGTTGGCGTTCATAAGTGAAGTTGATTAAACATACTTATGAAATATGTAGAACATCTACTTTAAGATATTCAAATATGTTTTGATCATCAAATCAACATATATATATATATATATATATATATATATATATATAAACTTTCAAAACGGATGGAACTTAATAAATGGGCCTGGTCGCTACAGCCGACATTGTAGGAGAGGCCGACGAACTTTTCCTGGGCCAGGCCCATGTTAACCGGCGTAAACACTTAGTTTTCTATTTGGTTGCAAATTGTTGGTTGAAATATAGGCTAAATAAATTGAGAGAGTTTAATTCTATGACAAAGACAGTTTTATTTATTAGTAAATGTTAAAATAAAATGAAAAAAAATAATGATAAGTTTTTAAAAATAATAATGTAAAAATAACTTGATATAAGAAAATGAATGTTTATTTTTTGAATATTTTTATAATTCAGTGCATAAATTATTAAATTTCTAAATATTTTAAATATATTTTATATTAATATTTTTAAATAAGTTGGCTCTCAGCCGAATTGTGGCAGGCTAAAGCTGTTTTACCAGTTCATTGAGCTTAGCAATTAGGTCATTTATCGAGGTTATTGGCCATCCCAATTATAAGTATTTTATTAATATTGTGATTTATGTTATGTAAAAATGGATTTAAAAAATTAACTTGAATTTGCTGTTATTTTTAAATTATATAAAATTATAATTTTATTTGAAAGAAAACATTTGTTAAAAAAATTAGAACAGAAAAAATACAATATCATGCCATGTTCATTCAGTAGAGCAATTATCATTGGAAATGGAAGACAACATCTCAAGAATTTAATAAATTTGAAGATTAAACTCTTTGTGAATGATAAGATTTTAGGTTATCATATATATTATCATACATGCTTAATTTTTATTAATATTAATATTATTTATAGCACATATAAATATGGCAATTATTAACATTTTAAAAAGAAAAGAGAATGCACTTTCATTCATAAGTTGATGTGATTATTGTTGTGAAAAACGGCGATAATAAAGTGAAAAATGGAACGAGAAAAATTGCACGCAGAAAAACACCAGAGCGACGCACATATTTATGTGGTTTGACAAATTTGTCTACGTCCATGGAGCTGCATAAGATTTTATTTTTTCAAAGAATTACCCCGTCGAGTGCCTCGATGTTTACAAGAAAATCTCTATTTTCTTCTCTCCCTTCCACACACTCTCTCTCTTCCTCTCTTCCTCTCTTATAGGACTTGACTTGGCCCTAGCTTCATCTTTAAGCCAAAAGAGACTATTTATAGAAATCAGGAGAGTAGTAAGTGAGATGCGGAGAGAAATATGTGAGAGGTATGTGAGATATGGTAGATGAGCTGTTGATGTGATGATATATGAGCAGTAGTTGAGATTCTTATTTAGGAAACTAATTAACAACAGTTAATTAAATTTTGATGGTACCCAAAACTTATGACTTTTAATGCAATATATTTTGCCTTATACATGTAAATACATAATAATATTTATGAGGGATAATAATAATAATAATAATAATAATAATAATAATAATAATAATAATAATAATAATAATAACGTTTTAAAATGAGTTTTTGTGAAAGATAGCTCAAAGGGCAGTATCCATAGTAGCTCTATATTTAAGACATCTCAAACTTCAAGGAAGGAGGGAGAGAGAGAGGGAAGGAGTGCAAAAAGAAAAGGTCCTTTTGTTTGCTTTGTGGCATGAGCACTAAATTCAGCGTCCTCAAGGGTTTCCTCTGCGGACTTGTCTGTCAGCCCCCATTCAATTACTCCTCACTCCTCTATCCCTTCTCTTTACTCTCTCTATCTGAGCTTGGCCTCTTCCTTCTGCCTTTTGTATTAGCTCCTTTAATTAGATATGACAGACCAGTTCTCATGCCCCAACGCTACTTTTCCCTCTTCATTTATATTATATCCCCAATGCCAATCTCGATCCAGCCTGTTAGCTCCTCAAGAATAGGCCAGCCATGACCAAGCTCATCCATGCAATCCTAATACTGATCTTCATTGTCGCGGTTGCTTCTCTGATTCTGCTTATGGAGGTTATTTTGAAAGCTGCTCCATCTTCTCTTCCATTTGCTTCTAATTCGTTGAAGTTCAATGCTACATTGGAGGACAAAAGAATGGTTCCTGCTGGTTCTAATCCTCTGCATAACAGGTAGAAAACGATCGAGATCAATTGCAGCTAATGCTTGCACGTACGCCTTCATCGGATTAATTACTATGGGATGACGACCACTTAATTTTATAGTCTTTCTTTCTTAATTATCCCAGAGTTTTGGCTTCATTGTTTTTTTTTCATGAATTATATATATATATATATATCTGTGTGTGTGTGTTACTAATTTTCTACAAATGGGTCTTCTACTGTCATGGCTGGTTTTCAATTTCTTGTACATATGCATAGTTATAACTTCTAATTAACTTATTTAGATAAATAGTATGCATGTCTGTAACTAATTATTCTCATGAATTATATTCGAGGAAATATCCATTTTTTGTGTTGTTTCGTATAGAAGTTATTAACTTGGAGTAAAATCAGCTCTTTTTTTATTTAAATATCGTTTGAAAAGAAATGTCATCAATAATTTGCTCAAGCCTTGAGCAGGTGCCCAAGCAAATAATTATTCACTGAATTTTTTCTCTTACACACACACAATTCCGAAGTAGTTATATGTCTAACACCGAATGTTTTATATAAAAAGGTCTATTGCAATTTTTAAAAAATAGTGTTGATGGTGTCTTTTGTGTGATGTTAAGGATTTAAGTGGTATGCATTTAAATACGAATATTGTTAGGTGTTAGATGTATAAATTGTTAAGAATTGTGTGGTGTGGATGTTAGTGCTCAATATATTGGGGACTTTAAATACATATATTCATTTGATTACATGTAAGATAGGTTAGTGAATGAATTAATTAGTACCTAATATATGGTTTTATATTAATTCCTCATCAGCCAGTAGTGTTGGTCGGTGCACGCCGTAGCTGCTGATTTGAAAGCTATGGTGGAGAAATTAACTCTTCGTGCGTTGTGTTGTTCTTGTCGTCTTTTAATTGTTGCGAAGAAGAAGCCCATCGATACATAGTAATGATAGGTGGTTGTGGTGTTTTATATTCTTAATTAGGGAAAGTGTGGGTCAGGCTATATTATGAAGGAGGAGAAGTGTGCAGAAATTCTGCAGCTTTTGCCCTCTCTTATGTTCAAAATGTCAATCGAGAAGAGAGAGAAGAGAAGAGGTGTGTAGCTGTTTGGTCTTTCAGCCATGAATGAGTTTTAGTGCCCATTAATTAAGCATTGGTCCTTGCCATATGCACAACTATGATGTCTTCATCATACTTGTGCACAACTTCAATTTATTACATACATGTGAGAATCATAGGAAGAGTATGTTTGATTGGACTTTTACTCTTTAATACATTGATTTTATGTGGTATTAAATGCGGGCTGCTTGTCTATTAAAAAGTAATTAAAAGATGTTTAAAATGTAAAATTAAATTGAAGCATTAAAATTTTACCAGTTATTAGGTTATTAATAATTTATCTATTACTAAATGTGTAGCTTAATATTGTTTTTATAAAATTAATCTCGTGTAGGGTCATCTAATGCCTTGTTAAGTACTGTTTTATTTCATATTATCTATTTTCAAAACATGCTTTATAATAAATAACGTACTTACTAAGTTTACTCAAGTTTGATAACTTGCATGATGATGATATACATATACAATTTAGAAGTTTTAAATAAAGAATTATATTTAAAGGTTGTTTTGGTGTAATGGGAATGATGTTTTCAATGTACAATATAGTTTTAATTGAGTAGGTTTATCAATTTATACTAATAAAAAGACAAGAATACCTTGTACAATCCCTCTAAAGTAGGGGTAAAATCTGTAATTTTACATATTTGCCCCTCTATCTTCTATAAATAGAGGGAACATACCATGTATTAGGGTATTTTTAGCTCCTCTCTAGACTCAATCATCTATAGGGATAATTCTGTCATCTTCTCCTTTATAACCACTATTTCCAATATATAAAATGGGTCACAAAGCCCGGGAATACCCCAGTTTGACCTATAGTGACAAGTCGTTGTCTCATCTCTCATTCTCTCTTCCTTTATCTCTCTCTACCTCTCCCTCATGGTTCCTACTACTCCGATCCTTTCGCATACCATACAGGACATATTTGGATTCAAAACACACACACACACACACACACACATACATACATACATACATACATACATACATACAAATGAATTTACTTAACAATCCCTTGACAAATACAAAAATGCAAGAGTTGTGGGGATTAAAGGGACAAATTTTTTTTCCTCCAATTTGGCTTAAATCCCGATTTACTAAATCCACAAAGAGGGTGGATTTATAGGATTTACACTTTGGAGTTTTCTAAATTTTATATGCAACCAAACAACCCCTAACACATCACTAAAACATAATAACCAAAATTTAAAACAAAACCGAGAAATCAACAAAAGAAAAAACTAAGGACCGAGAAATCAACAAAAGAAAAAACTAAGGAATTGAGAAAATATAGGATTGGAGGGAAAAACAATCATCTCAAAGAAACGGTAAGAGATAAAGAATCGCTAGAGTTGTGATATCTCCAGTGGTAGACAATGACTATAAGGTCGTTGGATGGTTGGCAGAATGTAGGGGCTGTGGACGAGATAGGGTTTAGAAGGAATGTATAGTGGAGAGCACAAACGAGCCCCTTGGGCACAACTTATGACATAATTTTTTTTGTATCAGCATATGATAACGCAAAACGTATATGATACTCACCAGAAATTAGAGGCAAATCTGACACACAAATTATTTTGTTGTTTTCGTGTAGTGTTTTATAGGAGAGTTATAAAGACGGTATCCTCTCTTCGAGCAACAAGTTTCTTTCATTAAAACATTCTAGATTATCCAAGAATAACACATAAGGAACGACTCAATTCCCTTCATCCAAAATAGTACCAAGCGGAGCATCCCCAAATTTGTTGCATATGGCAAAAAAATTCAAAATCATGATATCAAGTGGAGATCTTCCATTGCATCTAGGATCATAAAATAATTTGGAATTCATCAAGTAGCTAGCTTTGAGCTAACTAGTTTGGGCTACCTAAAGTGTTAGAAGGCCTAGTTACGGCTAAAATGGGTCTTTATTCTAAAAGTATTTTGTTGTGCAAGTATAGTTAACACCGGGTCTTTTGTTTAGTAGAAAGACCATCTATTTTATTGATAGGATTATCCTCAGATTGGAGTACATTTTTAGACTACTCCAATTTGCATGAACTCCTCATTTGAAATTGAAATTGAATTGTTTTGAGCTTCAATAGAATCAAAATTGAATATTATATATAAATACATATGTTGTAGGCATGCAACAACCAATCACACAACATAACCTGGTAATTGAAAATGGAAAATTAGGAAGACAATGCTTCATTTGGGATGGTTACCATGATCATTTAACTTTGTGAAGAAAAGTTGTGTACTTTTTAGTACCGCCCGTTCCTAATTTCATATTTTTTGCCCCATTAATCCATTGTGAAGGCGGAGATAAACATTATCTTATAGCTTTCTTTGATGGCTAATATAGCACAATAAACTGGGTTTATATCTTAAAAGAAAAATTTGAGATTTTTAATATTTAAATACACTATGAAGAAGAAATACTCTTTTATTTTAAACTTATTAAAGATATAGACATCAATTTTATGGCTTCTCTCTAAAATAATTCTATTAAAGAACAATGATTTATTTTACTTCTAATCATATTCATAATGATTTAATTTTACTTCTCAACTATATATTTTTTGCTTGGAGTCTCTAGCATGATTTACTAATGAATAATGCCACAACCTAATAAATACATAATTCATAATATCTACTATTATAATCACTATAAAAATCATATTTATAGCTTCTATTTTTTTTATCAAGTTATTTTTTATTTTCAGCTTTAAAAATTAAAGTGTGATTAGAACGTTCATCTTTTTCAAAATTAGCCATTTTTTCAATACTCAACAGTACTCTTTGTAATAAGCCCACATGTGAACATTTAATCGACACCGCATAGTTCATCTCCGTAGGCCCAATAACTATATTGATATGTATTTTTTTATTTCTTAAAGTTTGTATCATTAAACATTTTAATGTTATTTAAATTGTCAAATATAAAATGAAATATTCATAAATAATAAAATAAGCTCACAATTAATAAAATTATCATTCTTAATATGTGTGTATGTATGTATGTATGTATGTGTGTGTGTGTGTGTGTGAACGTGACACGTTTGAGATGAAATATATACATTCTTAAGGTTCAAATATATATAGATCCTTGAGATGATATATAAAGATAGTTTTAATTAATAAGATGTAGTCTTTCTTTGGTCTGATTTACTTTATGCATAAATCAGACTAAAATTCGTCATATATTTCTCATTATATGTGGTTACAATCTTGCCTAAACTAAATTTTTTTATAGCCAATTATTTTTTGCATATATAGGTTTAAGTTAAGTATTGTTATATTTCGCTAACAATATATGTTCATATATTTCAAAATTAAATTAATTGACATTATAGAGGTCACTCTGGTTGTGTTGGATCCAAATTTGTTCTTTAGACCATGTCCAAGGGATAGATCATAAGGATCGAGGAAAAGAAATTGAGAGAGAGAGAGAGAGAGAGAGAGAGAGAGAGAGAGAGAGGAAGATTTGTCCCGTTGGAGAGAATATGGTGTTCTCAGCTCTTACACCCATTTTATTTCATAAAAAAAATAGTTGTTACAAAAGAGGGGAACCGTAAAAGCCCTTTTACATTAAAAGACCCTCATATATATTGATGATAGAATGACTAAAAGTAAATTACAACATTTCCCTTACTTTAAAATGATTAATACAAGATTTTTTTTGGGCATGCTAATCTTTTTATCGGGACCATTTGATTGCCTTGAGATTCCTTGCATACGATTTTTTACCATACATATTAAGTTCCCTAATTTTTTTATTCATTGATAGCGAGAGTTGTGATAAAGACAGAAATTTATAAAGCAAAAAAACATGAGCACATAAATCCCTATTGATACTTTCTGTTAAGCGCTCTTCGAACTTTGTTTTTGCATCCTTCACAGCAAGGTGGTCTGTCGGAGACATCCAGAGCAACAGTCGATCAGAGAGTGACTTGCTGGAGGAATACAAAAGACTTGAGTGATATATATGTAAACATATAAATATAAGAGTTGAGTGGTATGTATGTAAATCTTTCCTATTTTGAGGTGAATGGCCAGAGTAGTGATGTGGCAGGACAGTGAGGCGGCCGGATGATGAGCGATCGAATGGCTGGACAGTCAGATGATGAGGTTGACAAACAGTGAAAGAGTTGGGTGGCATGCACATAAATACCCCTTTAAAACGTATTTAAGCTTCTTATGTAGGCATTAAAGTGTTGTGAAAAATAAATGGATTTTGAGTAGGATTTCAACCTAAATGTAACTTAACCTTTGTTGGAAACTTAGTTTGGACAAAATAAAGCTGCATATTTGGAAATTTGGTAAGGTTGCTCAACATAAAAAAGGGTATGTATGAAGTTACCTTCCTCCATGGTTTTAGGTAGGAACGAAGCGGCTAGCCGAAAGCTGGTGACTGACGGCCGACGTGAAGTGATTCTTAACGTGCCAAAATTTACTAAGGGGCAAGTCGACCGTACAACGCAAGTGCACATGTCAAATAAAAATGCGGTTAGAGATACTGCATATCGATTCCACAGGAAGAGTGTAATAATTAGTTTGGCTGAAAAATTTCTAGTTTACAAATTCGTTGAACTAAGCTTGACAGGTTCACAAATAAGGCTTTTAAAGTCCTAATCCTAATTAACAAAAATTGTTCTCAGTACAATAGAGGCAGGAAGCAAAACGGGGAAAATCACGAGAGTTCTTCAAGATATATGGGGATTTGGGGATTGCAGTGATCGTGACTTCCTAAATATTTTCCTATGTGATCGTTGTTAATCAAAAATATAGTACTCCTTTTGCCTATGTATATGTCAAAAGAAGTCTAGAATCCATGAAGTTGAGACTTCCTCAATCCACATGACATTTTGCTAAAATGATCCAATCCAATGCTATGATTGCAGAATTCCACCAGAATATGTCTTTCCTCTTAGAATTTTGTGGTTGACCATTTATTTTCACTATGCAACGGTTAGATGTCGTAGTTTCACCAAACGTTTTAACATTCTAGTTGGTCAGATTATAAGTAAATGATATTAGGAGGTTAACAAATAATGTAGACCATAAAAACACGAGAAAACAAGATCAAAAACACATCTCAGAAAATCACTATAAAACCACTACCCATACATAACAGAGACATGAAGAATAGACTAGTCACACATTGTTGAGAAATCAACAAATATAGAATCCATGCAGATTTTCATTGCGAGTTAATAACAAAAGCAAGAACTTACAATAAAACTTGTCTTCTCCATAAGAATAGCACCATCTCCTCTCATACAATAAAACTCTCGAAAGCTCTCAAGAAATCAAAGGGAAACAATCCCTCTTAAGGTTTCTATCCAAAGGAACAAGAGAAACCCAAGAGGAATCTTTTTTTAAATCAAAACTACATTTCTTACAACCACTAGCTGCTAAAAGATGCCTAAGATCGACCTTATGAATTAATTTATAGGCAAATCATGACAAAGACAAGAAATTTCTTGCCAAAATTGATTTTGTGATCAGGCATGGCTGCGACGCGATTACAGAGCAGGTGTGTTTTGTTTTCGGTGCGGAAATGCTGTGGTTTGAACACAAGAATGGGCGTGGATGTGTGGTGTAGGTGCAGGGACTCTGGTATTGGCGCGAGTGCGCTGGTCTGTCGGCGCGGGTGCACAAGTCAGAAATCTTTCAATTGTACTTGTTTCCACTTCTTTTCACTCTATTTTTTGTGTTTTCCTTGTTTCTTGTGCTCATAAGACAATCATATATTTCTCAAGTATAAGTTGGTGTAAATAAATGAAAATTATGAGAAATCACCCTACTTCAACATGACATCTTTCACCCTTATCAATCTTGCGTGTGCAAAAGAGATAGCTGGGGGCTTACGAGTAAAATGGTGGCTGGACAACAGGTAGCCCGAAGCTAGGTAGTTGGATGGTCGATGATCAGATGACAAATGGCTGATTGACAGACATTTAGCTAGCAGGATGTGTCTGATGCGTTGAATACTACACACAACTGAGGAAAAACATTTTCGCGGCCTTCGAGTGGGAGGGGTTCGGACATCAGGCGACCAGTTAGTCGATCAGGGTATCGGGGGAGATGGTCAAACAGCGGGTCACTGGGGTGGCAGGCTGACAGAGACAGTCGTCACGGAGAGATGACTGACTGATAGAGAAAAAGCATTGGAGCAAGGAAAAAAAATTAACGGAGAGAATAATTCTCACGAGGAAGAGTAGTATGCAAAGTCACCAGACACAGATCCAACGAGATGGTTCGAAAATAAATTTAGGATGGTGAAACAATCGGGGCAGCCCTTAGTGCTATGGAAAAGGAAAAAGTTGGTTGGAGATATGGCCAATGTGGGTGACACTTGCACCGGTGATGGAATGGGAAAATACAGATGGGCGGCTTTCGCAGGGGAGATGACCGAACGTTTGTTGATTGATCGATAATCGGTTGATAAGCATGTGTTTGGTTTTATGGGTTGAAAAGAGTTGGTCTCGGGTAGGAAGAATAACTTGGTTATGGAGAGAGTGAAAACTTACCTGTTGTTTCTATTGGAGAAAAGAGAGTAAGAAGTTCACAGCTCGAGAGAACTTGGAGTGGCTGCTTTCGGAGTGATGGAGAGATGTTGTACTTCACTTGAGAGAAAAAATGAAGTGGGGAATACTGCTCTCTAGTTAGAGGTTGGTGTCCTTGGGCTTTGAAGATAAGTTTGGTGAGGTCGAAATGTGGAAATCTGTGTACCGGAGGAGAGTTAGAGGTCTCAAGATCTGAAAATGAAAACTATGCACATATCCACGAGAGAAAGGATATTTTGTTGACGTGCAAGTTCCTCTTACGCTTTTTGGTAGGCGTGTCTCTGATCCTCCCCAGCGATTATCAAAATAATGTAAATCTCGGTGATTGCACCAGAAACTTAATCCACTCCCTGACAAATAAATTGAGTTCTTAAAATTAGATATTATTACTTGCTGAGATTTCTCACACAAGTATACATATTGTTTCAGTAATATAAGGCTCTATTGAGTCTGGATTGTCGATCCCACATGGAAGGAGGTAACGAGACCTTTAGGTGAAGTTCTAGTCTACTACTTTCAGGTTCTAGTTTGGAAGTTCATTAAAGGGTAATTTTCTAATAGCCAATCCTAGATTAGAATGCTAAGTCTAAATTATCTAAATCAATTGGTTCGGTGAAATTCAAGATTGATAAAAGGACTTTTCTCTTATGATTGACTAAGTGGATTACAGGTTTGATTGCAAAGAATTGTTGCTATTGTAGTGACAAATATGTGCATATATCTTGTTTACCCTTTTTAAGTGCACTAGAAAACTTTAGTTTAACTCGGTATGTGCTTATGCCTGTCACCCTAAAAACCCCTAAGTTAAACCCATCTCCCTATCTATTTGCATTGTTTTATGGACAACTTTTCCTTCACCCACTATTTCAATGTGGTTCCTCCTTGTTGATAAAGCCATAACCCTTCTGAGTTTTTATGAGTTTACAAGAGGTTTTAACATACCAATTGACCAGATTTATAAGTAAATTAAGAATGATGTAAGAACCATCACATTAAAATTAAAATATCAATTATATATTAAACATCATCCTAAAAATTCTATTTGATTATCACAAGAGAAAAGTGCAATAATTCTACTCACAAAGCATGTTTAACAGAACAAAAAAACTTCGCTAAATCAAAATAAATCTACTAAATATGTCCTTACAACAAAGACAAGTCAATAATAAAAATAATACTTAGTTTTTTCCCTCTTATAAAGAGATGCAAATCCCTCCAACAAAGCCTTCTACTGTTCCTTGCAATGCTTATACAAATCCATTACAAAATGCACTCACATCCCCTCTTCAATCTCTCAAGAAAAGGTAAAATTCTACAGTCCCTACTCCTATCTATGACCTCTTGGCATTCCTAGAGAATTCCAGGACTTGAAAAAGCTGAAAAGTTCCTTCTCCAACCATCACCATGCATCAAATAAATCTCGAAGTAGTGCTAAAATTGCATCGGACAGTTCTAGCTCCTAGGCGTTGTCTTCTCGGTTTGCAGGGAGGAGGCTGGCGCCTAGGCTCCACTAGGCTGGTGCCAAGACCACAGGGTGGAGCGCCTTGGCTCCTAGGTCTACCGCCTAGGCCCCCTCAGTGCTCCATTTTGCTTCCTTTTCGCTCCATTTCAGCTCCAATCCACTTTATGAGTCCGACATGTTATACTTGCAAGAAAAACATGAAAATATCTTTCTTTAAAGTGTAATTTCATCAAAAAAAGTGTTAAATATAAGGGGAATTAAGCATGCTAAAAGTCATATCAGTCTCTCTAAAGAGTTCTTGCTCGGTATTGCTTATCTTATTGCTGATGATATGATCGACGCGCACTGCATGTTTAAGGATATCGAATCCAAAATTTTCATTTAGACCGTGCCTAAGGGATAGAGCATTGGGGCCGAGAAAAGGAGATTGAGAGAGGGAGTGAGAGATAGAGAGAGAGAGAGAGGAGGAGGGAAAACTTGCCCTTCGGGTCGAATGAGAAAAAAATAGATGTAACAAGATGGGGAAAGCCCACAATGCTCATTTACAAGAAATGGTCTTCTATAAAATATTTATAGATGATAAAATGATAAAAAATAAATTATAACATTGCTCTTGTTTTAAAAGTGTCAGTACATTATTTTTTGGGTATTCCGATCTTCTTATCCGAACCATTGAATTGCCTTGAAATCCGTACATATCATTTTTGAGTATACAGGTGGTGTATTGTTTCAATTTGAATTACTTTGAAAAAAAAAAGAATAACCGCTGTAGAAGAAAATATTTAATTAATCACTATTAATTATACAAAATGCTTATGTTGATGATTAAATATATAAAACAAATGATGATGCCACGATTGACAAATTCAAATTGTCCAAGATGGTTGAATTTGATTCATCAGATCTCGGTTTGATGCGTCAATAACTTTTTTGGCATCAATGTTGCTCAAGAATGATATAAATGAAGAATATGATTAGTAAGTGTATTTTCTGCCTGAATTTATTATTATTAAATTAATATTAAAGAATGGTGTTGCTCTCGTCAAGCTAAAGTCTCCTGAAAACTTGTGAAATATTGGCAGAGTACCGATTGAATTGATTGGCGCAAGCAAGTACTAAATTTTATGGTTTCAAATTTATTAGTGGTTGAGATGTCGCTGATAGAATGCAGGGAGATGAAGCCAAATTATCTTACAGTAAAGGAAGGCAATAATTGATCGGTGTAAGCATCAATACTGCTTTTTAATAGCTCTGCAAATGTTATCCATTTCAAAGCAATTGAAAGGACTTCAATTTGTAAAGTTTTATGTTAGATATGTAAATTTATATAATTTACGTGATATGTATGCAATTGCTCTCACTAAATATCTTATCCATAATCATCCATACCACTCTGATGTGCCGACACTGTTACTAAATTGCAGCAGAACACAGTAGCCACATATGCTAAATTCAGCCAGAGGACATGATTGCGTCGCTTCGCTTTTGAGACGTTTGACTCATCACCAGCTTACCTAAAACCTAATCCAATTATTTATATTTTTCTGAAGATTAAATAAAAATTAAAATAAATAGGTAGTAAAATATTTGAGTAAACCTCAGACTGATATATTTATGTCAGTGGCAAACCCTAAATCTAAGAGGTCATTTTCTGTACAGGCACTTGATGAAGACCTGACATTACGCTTCCCTGTATTAGCGTCCACTTGAATTGGACCACTAAAATCCGGAATCCAACTTTCATAATAGGTTTTTTGGTAAAATTTGGTCTTGTTTGTTGTATGCGTATGTGTGTATGCATCTGTTCATGTGGTGATGGAGAAATATAAGCAGCTGCTAGAAAACATGAAATATTAAAGGTGAAGTTACTATATGTGCTATGTATGTAAATAGGTAAATTTGAAATTTTAGGTGTGAGATATGTAAATACATAATAAATTTGTGCAATGTATGTAAAAATGAAAATTTAGGTGTGAGATATATAAATATATAGGAAATTTAAAGATTGCATATTATGGTGTTACTTATAATTGGATGAATCTGAGTATTTTTTTAGATCTTCCATACTAGAAAACTAATCTGATTAGGCATGATCTGGATGTTATGCATATTGAAAATATTTTTTTTGATAATATATTTAATATTGTTCTTGATATCATGGGAAAAAAAAGGACAACGTCAAAATAAGAATGATCCTGAAAGATTATTGCAATAGAATGGGGTTTAAACTTCAAGAGACAAATGCAGGTAAAATAATAAAATTCAAAACTACATATTGTCTCACATGAGATTAACTAAAAACAATCTTTGAGTGGTTGCATTCTTTGAAGTTTTCTAGTGGTTGTGGCTCTAACATAGGCCGATGTGTTGATTTTGGGATGACAAAAATATTTGAGATAAAGAGTCATGATTGTCATATTTTCATGCAGTGTTTATTACCTGTTGTATTCAATTTCATGCCAAAACCGATACTTGATCTATTGATCGAGATCAGTTCATTCTTCAGGGAGTTATGTATAGACACTTTGAATGTTGATTCTCTTAGAAGTCTTGACGTGAGTATTCTGTTATTGTTATGCAAGCTTAGACGGATATTTCTTCCCAATTTTTTGATTTAATGGAACATCTTCCCATACGTCTGTGTTATGAGGTTAAATTGGAGGGTCCAATGCAGTACAAGTGGATGTTTCCCTTTGAGAGACATGTCTTTAATATTAGAATGATTCCATTATCTTATTTTTTATAAATTAACTCAACCGTGCAAATTTCATAATAAAATAAAAAAAGTTTGTTAAGAATAAAGCTCGTCCGAAGGGATCGATATCCAAGGCTTTGTGTTACAGAAGACAATTAATTTTTGTTCTTATTACTTTGATCAATAGAAACATACGCGTGATATTGTTAATGAGATGCTTTCGCAAGCTGAATTATCCATATACTAGTTATTAGGTGAACCATTGGGTAGGCATGGTATGTGCCACCTCAACGATAAAGAGCTCCAAGTAGCTACATTGTATGTTCTACTGAACTATGATGAAGTGTAATCATTCCTATAGTAAGATTAAATTAAATTTAAAATTTATAAGTTATTATCCAAAATCCTATACCAATTAACTCAAACATACAAATTACATTGATGTCCACATGTTATTTATTGAGAGCTTGAACAAAGAAGATGACTCTCTTGTTAGCAAGAAGATCAAAAAATAATTTTTAAAATGGTTCAAATTACACATATGTTGAATTAACATTTTAATTCATCGGTATGTCTTGTAGTTGCATTCTACAAAGTAAAAATAATTATGCTTAGAAAATTGTACTACGTTCATAATTGAAGCAACAAAATCACAAAACGGGGCTTATTGGATCTTGCTTGAGGGTCTGATTGTATTGTCAAGACATGACACACATTTGAAGTGAATGGTTACAAATTTCACACAAGCACCTAGTGTGAAGGAAAACAGATTGATAATTGTGGTATGTGTGTTAGAGGAAACACACACACAGATAATGAGATCTGTTATTATGGCATACAAAATGAAATAGTTCATTTGCAATATCCGGGCTATGTTGAATGCAATGTCTACATGCTCAACTGAACTGTGAGCGGTTAAATCATGTTCCTAACCCAGGAACACGGACAATAGACCCGTTAGATATTACTAAAGTTAAAATGAACATAAGATATGCAAAGTATGACACATTTATTTTGGCACGCAGGACTATTCCAAGTTATTATCTTCAATATCCTGATTGTACAAGTGATAAACTTGATTGGGCTATTATATTGATTAATATACCACGAAAAATTATTGAGATGCAAAATGATGTCGAACTTATTCACCAAGAGTTAGTTACGCTAGATTTTCATATTCAACTTAACTCAATTGATGAGGAGTTACCCCTAGACAATACTATAGGACTACATAAATAAGTCCCTCTAGATATGGATTAAAATGATGACGAGGTTGATGAAAAAAAATTAAGTAATTCAACATCTGGATAATTGATTGAAATAGAATTAAAAATGGTATGTGTACTTAGATGTTTAGTTTTAACACCTTCTTGCGAAGTTACGACATGTTTCGTGTTGGCATTCTGTGTAATTCTATTTTTACTTTTCTGTCTTACATTACATTCTAATCTTGCTTACTAATTCTTTTTTTTTTTCCTTTTACAGATTCAAAGAGACCTCACATTCAGAGCATTTTGGGAAACACACATTGGAGGCTTAAGAAGGGCGTCAGTAGCGCTGACATGTATGACACTTGTGCAGCCACTCTGGTGACCCCTTCAGTTGCCTCTCCTTCTGCACCAGGTCCCTCACAGGCACCACCTCCCACTCCTGCAGCATATTTCCACCTAAGTTCTTCATATGATGTGTCATGTCGCTCTACTCCAACACCTGAGATGGCTCACTCCTTTGGCAGAGTTTATATCGTGTTGGAGGGTGACTTGTAAGTCAACCATATTTTGTATATTAATAAAATTTCAATTTTCATATCATTTTATAATGTAACTAATGTTTCATTTGCAGTTTCTAAAGCTCCAGGCTGCTCTTGATGCGGAACACAGAGATCATCTAGAGTAGGTATGATCATTCATTTCTTACTTGAAAGCAGATCTCAATTATTACTCGAGATATTTACTTTAGGGACTTTGAGGCATTCTATTATAATTTGAAATAGAATTATAATTTTTATCTTTTTGCACTAATTAAACTTACTTAATTTCTAATTTGTAGAGGTCTTTGTACTGGTTGCCAGAACATTGCTAACATATCAAATATATTTTTCAGGTTCATGCTAAGCATAGGCTCAAAGACATGTTTACTACAACACAGAAGAGCAGGCAGAGGCCCTCGTGGGTTGGTGAGGAAGTTTGGACTGAGTTAAACCAAGCATGAGCTTCTTTGGAATACCAGAGGAAGGGACAGTCAAACCAACATGGTCGTAACCCACATTGGTGGTTCGATCCCCTGCACAGAGCACTACTGGAGACTGGTAAGATTCTCTCAAAATTCAAAAGCTTACAGATTAACTAATTTATGACGCATAGCAGTGGGTATCCGAGCCCTCTCGACGCTGCAATGTAAGTTAAAAAACTGAAATTTTATATTTTTGTGGGGCTATTAATAAGCCAATTAATATTTAAAATACAAATTAATATTTGAATTTTGTTATGCAGGAGGAGTACAAGCAACTACAAGAGAGACAGAGGGAGATTGCTAGCCAGACAACGTTATCTGTCAATAGCTGTGGTAGTCAGTCTACCACTGCTTAGTCCAATTTTGAGTTGTGGATGCAGACAACAGAGAAGAAGAAGGGAAGAGTGTATGAATTAGGATCAAAGGGGACAACATTTGAGGTCGAGAGCTCTTGTGCATCTATGGGTGGCCCTAGTAGCTCGTTGTAGGCTCAACATGAGGAGCTTGCAGCCATGTCATGATAATGAATGAAGAGCTTCGATAGGTGTGTGAAGGTTAGCATATTGTTGAAGATACTTTGACACACCTGACGGAGAGTCTTGTTTGCAGGGGAAAGCGACATATGAGTGCTAGCTATCAAGGAGGCTGAGGCTAAGGCGGAGGAGTAGCAGGATGATGATTGTGAGGAAGACTAGGACTATTGTTTTGTGTGTGATGTTGTTCCCTCGATGTAAGGGTTGTCTGTAATTTTTTTTTTCATTTATGTTTAATCAAAATTTGAGTTTATGTAGTTGCAAATTTTTAACACGTTGATTTGTGTTTGTTATTTTAGTTTGACTTTATTTTTGTAATAAGTTGGAG
>NEWO01000020.1:3308263-3330312 GCA_003013225.1 Phalaenopsis aphrodite | reverse complement strand
TTATGATTGACTAAGTGGATTACAGGCTTGATTGCAAAAAATTGTTGCTATTGTAGTGACAAATATGTGCATATATCTTGTTTACCCTCTTTTAAGTGCACTAGAAAAGTTTAGTTTAACTCGATAAGTTAAACCCATCTCCCTATCTAGTTGAATTGTTTTATGGACAACTTTTCCTTCACCAACTATTTCAATGTGGTTCCTCCTTGTTGATAAAGCCATAACCCTTCTGAGTTTTTATGAGTTTACAAGAGGTTTTAACATACCAATTGGCCAAATTTATAAGTAAATTAAGCATGATGTAAAAGCCATCACATTAAAATTAAAATATCAATTATATATTAAACATCATCCTAAAAATTCTATGTGATTATCACAAGAGAAAAGTGCAATAATTCTACTCACAAAGCATGTTTAACAGAACAAAAAAACTTCGCTAAATCAAAACAAATCTACTAAATATGTCCTTACAACAAAGAACTTAATAATAAAAATAATACTTAGTTTTTTTCCCTTTTAAAAAGAGATGCAAATCCCTCAAACAAAGCCTTCTACTGTTCCTTGCAATGCTTTTACAAATCCCTTACAGAATGCACTCACATTCCCTCTCGAATCTCTCAAGAAAAAGGTAAAATTCTACAGTCCCTACTCCTATCTATGACCTCTTGGCATTCCTGGAGAATTCCAGGACTTGAAAAAGCCGAAAAGTTCCTTCTCCAACTATCGCCATGCATCAAATAACTCTCGAAGTAGTGTTGAAACTGCGTCAGACAGTACTAGCTCCTAGGCGTTGTCTTCTCAGTTTGCAGGGAGGAGGTTGGCGCCTAGGCTCCACTATGCTGGTGCCAAGGCTTCAGGGTGGAGCGCCTTGGCGCCTAGGTCTGCCGCCTAGGCCCCCTCAGTGCTCCATTTTGCTTCATTTTTGTCTCATTTCAGCTCCAATCCATTTTATGAGTCTGACATGTTATACTTGCAAGAAAAGCATTAAAATATCTTTTTTTAAAGTGCAATTTCATAAAAAAAAAGTGTTAAATATAAGGGAAATTAAGCATGCTAAAAGTCATATCAGTCTCTCTAAAGAGTTCTTGCTCGGTATTGCTTATCTTATTGCTGATGATATGATCGACGCGCACTGCATGTTTAAGGATATCGAATCCAAATTTGTCATTTAGACTGTGCCTAAGAGATAGAGCATTGGGGCCGAGAAAAAGAGATTGAGAGAGGGAGTGAGAGATAGAGAGAGAGAGAGGAGGAGGGAAGACTTGCCCTTTGGGTCGAATGAGAAAAAAATAGATGTAACAAGATGGGGAAAGCCCACAATGCTCATTTACAAGAAATGGTCTTCTATAAAATATTTATAGATGATAAAATGATAAAAAATAAATTATAACATTGCTCTTGTTTTAAAAGTGTCAGTACATTATTTTTTGGGTATTCCGATCTTCTTATCCGAACCATTGAATTGCCTTGAAATCCGTACATATCATTTTTGAGTATACAGGTGGTGTATTGTTTCAATTTGAATTACTTTGAAAAAAAAAAGAATAACCGCTGTAGAAGAAAATATTTAATTAATCACTATTAATTATACAAAATGCTTATGTTGATGATTAAATATATAAAACAAATGATGATGCCACGATTGACAAATTCAAATTGTCCAAGATGGTTGAATTTGATTCATCAGATCTCGGTTTGATGCGTCAATAACTTTTTTGGCATCAATGTTGCTCAAGAATGATATAAATGAAGAATATGATTAGTAAGTGTATTTTCTGCCTGAATTTATTATTATTAAATTAATATTAAAGAATGGTGTTGCTCTCGTCAAGCTAAAGTCTCCTGAAAACTTGTGAAATATTGGCAGAGTACCGATTGAATTGATTGGCGCAAGCAAGTACTAAATTTTATGGTTTCAAATTTATTAGTGGTTGAGATGTCGCTGATAGAATGCAGGGAGATGAAGCCAAATTATCTTACAGTAAAGGAAGGCAATAATTGATCGGTGTAAGCATCAATACTGCTTTTTAATAGCTCTGCAAATGTTATCCATTTCAAAGCAATTGAAAGGACTTAAATTTGTAAAGTTCTATGTTAGATATGTAAATTTATATAAATTACGTGATATGTCTGCAATTGCTCTTACTAAATATCTTATCCATAATCATCCATACCACTCTGATGTGCCGACACTGTTACTAAATTGCAGCAGAACACAGTAGCCACATATGCTAAATTCAGCGACAGGACATGATTGCGTCGCTTCGTTTTTGAGACGTTTGACTCATCACCAGCTTACCTAAAACCTAATCCAATTATTTATATTTTTCTGAAGATTAAATAAAAATTAAAATAAATAGGTAGTAAAATATTTGAGTAAACCTCAGACTGATATATTTATGTGAGTAGCAAACCCTAAATCTAAGAAGTCATTTTCTGTACAGGCACTTGATGAAGACCTGACATTACTCTTCCCTGTATTAGCGTCCACTTGAATTGGACCACTAAAATCCGGAATCCAACTTTCATAATAGGTTTTTTGGTAAAATTTGGTCTTGTTTGTTGTATGCGTATGTGTGTATGCATCTGTTCATGTGGTGATGGAGAAATATAAGCAGCTGCTAGAAAACATGAAATATTAAAGGTGAAGTTACTATATGTGCTATGTATGTAAATACGTAAATTTGAAATTTTAGGTGTGAGATATGTAAATACATAATAAATTTGTGCAATGTGTGTAAAAATGAAAATTTAGGTGTGAGATATATAAATATATAAGAAATTTAAAGATTGCATATTATGGTGTTACTCATAATTGGATGAAGCTGAGTATTTTTTTAGATCTTCCATACTACAAAACTAATCTGATTAGGCATGATCTGGATGTTATGCATATTGAAAATATTTTTTTTGATAAAATATTTAATACTGTTCTTGATATCATGGGAAAAAAAAGGACAATTTCAAAATAAGAATGATCCTGAAAGATTATTGCAATAGAATGGGGTTTAAACTTCAAGAGACAAATGCAGGTAAAATAATAAAATTCAAAACTACATATTGTCTCACATCAGATTAACTAAAAACAATCTTTGAGTAGTTGCATTCTTTGAAGTTTCCTAGTGGTTGTGGCTCTAACATAGGCCGATGTGTTGATTTTGGGATGACAAAAATATTTGAGATAAAGAGTCATGATTGTCATATTTTCATGCAGTGTTTATTACCTGTTGTATTCAATTTCATGCCAAAACCGATACTTGATCCATTGATCGAGATCAGTTCATTCTTCAGGGAGTTATGTATAGACACTTTGAATGTTGATTATCTTAGAAGTCTTGAAGTGAGTATTCTGTTATTGTTATGCAAGCTTAGACGGATATTTCTTCCCAATTTTTTGATTTAATGGAACATCTTCCCATACGTCTGTGTTATGAGGTTAAATTGGAGGGTCCAATGCAGTACAAGTGGATGTTTCCCTTTGAGAGACATGTCTTTAATATTAGAATGATTCTATTATCTTATTTTTATAAATTAACTCAACCGTGCAAATTTCATAATAAAATAAAAAAAGTTTGTTAAGAATAAAGCTCGTCCGAAGGGATCGATATCCAAGGCTTTGTGTTACATAAGACAATTAATTTTTGTTCTTATTACTTTGATCAATAGAAACATACGCGTGATATTGTTAATGAGATGCTTTCGCAAGCTGAATTATCCATATACTAGTTATTAGGTGAACCATTGGGTAGGCATGGTATGTGCCACCTCAACGATAAAGAGCTCCAAGTAGCTACATTGTATGTTCTACTGAACTATGAAGAAGTGTAATCATTCCTATAGTAAGATTAAATTAAAATTAAATCTTATAAGTTATTATCCAAAATCCTATACCAATTAACTCAAACATACAAATTACATTGATGTCCACATGTTATTTATTGAGAGCTTGAACAAAGAAGATGACTCTCTTGTTAGCAAGAAGATCAAAAAATAATTTTTAAAATGGTTCAAATTACACATGTGTTGAATTAACATTTTAATTCATCGGTATGTCTTGTAGTTGCATTCTACAAAGTAAAAATAATTATGCTTAGAAAATTGTACTACGTTCATAATTGAAGCAACAAAATCACAAAACGGGGCTTATTGGATCTTGCTTGAGGGTCTGATTGTATTGTCAAGACATGACACACATTTGAAGTGAATGGTTACAAATTTAACACAAGCACCTAGTGTGAAGGAAAACAGATTGATAATTGTGGTATGTGTGTTAGAGGAAACACACACACAGATAATGAGATCTGTTATTATGGCATACAAAATGAAATAGTTCATTTGCAATATCCGGGCTATGTTGAATGCAATGTCTACATGCTCAACTGAACTGTGAGCGGTTAAATCATGTTCCTAACCCAGGAACACGGACAATAGACCCGTTAGATATTACTAAAGTTAAAATGAACATAAGATATGCAAAGTATGACACATTTATTTTGGCACACAGGACTATTCCAAGTTATTATCTTCAATATCCTGATTGTACAAGTGATAAACTTGATTGGGCTATTATATTGATTAATATACCACGAAAAATTATTGAGATGCAAAATGATGTCGAACTTATTCACCAAGAGTTAGTTACGCTAGATTTTCATATTCAACTTAACTCAATTGATGAGGAGTTACCCCTAGACAATACTATAGGACTACATGAATAAGTCCCTCTAGATATGGATTAAAATGATGACGAGGTTGATGAAAAAAATTGAAGTTATTCAACATCTGGATAATTGATTGAAATAGAATTAAAAATGGTATGTGTACTTAGATGTTTAGTTTTAACACCTTCTTGCGAAGTTACGACATGTTTCGTGTTGGCATTCTGTGTAATTCTATTTTTACTTTTCTGTCTTACATTACATTCTAATCTTGCTTACTAATTCTTTTTTTTTTTCCTTTTACAGATTCAAAGAGACCTCACATTCAGAGCATTTTGGGAAACACACATTGGAGGCTTAAGAAGGGCGACAGTAGCGCTGACATGTATGACACTTATGCGGCCACTCTGGTGACCCCTTCAGTTGCCTCTCCTTCTGCACCAGGTCCCTCACAGGCACCACCTCCCACTCCTGCAGCATATTTCCACCTAAGTTCTTCATATGATGTGTCATGTCGCTCTACTCCAACACCTGAGATGGCTAACTCCGCTGGCATAGTTTATATCGTGCTGGAGGGTGACTCGTATGTCAACCATATTTTGTAAATTAATAAAATTTCAATTTTCATATCATTTTATAATGTAACTAATGTTTCATTTGCAGTTTCTAACCCTCCAGGCCGCCCGTGATGCAGAACACGGAGATCATCTGGAGTAGGTATGATCAGTCATTTCTTATTTGAAAGCAGATCTCAATTGTAACTTAGGATATTTACTTTAGGGAGTTTGAGGCATGCTATTATAATTTGAAATAGAATTATAATTTTTATCTTTTTGCACTAATTAAACTTACTTAATTTCTAATTTGTAGAGGTCTTTGTACTGGTTGCCAGAACATTGCTAACATATCAAATATATTTTTCAGGTTCATGCTAAGCATAGGCTCAAAGACATGTTTACTACAACACAGAAGAGCAGGCAGAGGCCCTCGTGGGTTGGTGAGGAAGTTTGGACTGAGTTAAACCAAGCATGAGCTTCTTTGGAATACCAGAGGAAGGGACAGTCAAACCAACATGGTCGTAACCCACATTGGTGGTTCGATCCCCTGCACAGAGCACTACTGGAGACTGGTAAGATTCTCTCAAAATTCAAAAGCTTACAGATTAACTAATTTATGCCGCATAGCCATGGGTATCCGAGCCCTCTCGACGCTGCAATGTAAGTTAAAAAAAAATGAAATTTTCTATTTTTGTGGGCTATTAATAAGAGAGGAGTACAAGCACCTAAAAGAGAGACAGAGGGAGATGGCTAGCCAGACAACGTTATCTGTCAATAGCTGTGGTAGCCAATCTACCACTACTTAGTCCAATTTTGAGTTGTGGATGCAGACAACAGAGAAGAAGAAGGGAAGAGTGTA
Source organism: Phalaenopsis aphrodite (assembly GCA_003013225.1). Classification (NCBI taxonomy): domain Eukaryota; kingdom Viridiplantae; phylum Streptophyta; class Magnoliopsida; order Asparagales; family Orchidaceae; genus Phalaenopsis; species Phalaenopsis aphrodite. Next base: position 3,324,238 of record NEWO01000020.1, on the reverse strand, counting down.
TGAATTAGGATCAAAGGGGACAACATTTGAGGTCGAGAGCTCTTGTGCATCTATGGGTGGCCCTAGTAGCTCGTTGTAGGCTCAACATGAGGAGCTTGCAGCCATGTCATGATAATGAATGAAGAGCTTCGATAGGTGTGTGAAGGTTCGCAGATTGTTGAAGATACTTTGACACACCTGACGGAGAGTCTTGTTTGCAGGGGAAAGCGACATATGAGTGCTAGCTATCAAGGAGGCTGAGGCTAAGGCGGAGGAGTAGCAGGATGATGATTGTGAGGAAGACTAGGACTATTGTTTTGTGTGTGATGTTGTTCCCTCGATGTAAGGGTGTCTGTAATTTTTTTTTTCATTTATGTTTAATCAAAATTTGAGTTTATGTAGTTGCAAATTTTTAACACGTTGATTTGTGTTTGTTATTTTAGTTTGACTTTATTTTTGTAATAAGTTGGAGTTTTTTTTTTATATATCAGTTCTGATGATAGATAAATGTTCTATTATGTTGTTTCCATTTGGTTTGTGCAGGTAGATGAAAATCTAATTATTTTGTTGTATTTTTTTTATTATGTACAGATTTGCGTCGGCACTTTTCGATGATAATTTTCAATCAGCCTTTCAATTCCAGACGCCGCTAAATTCGAACGCAAATTTGCGCCGGACTAGACCGACACTAATTAGAGTTGACATGTGTCGAAGCTAATTAGCCTCAAATTCAATCAACTCAAATCAATCGTTTAGACAGTGTCAGTCATAATTTTGATGGAAATATTTAGTGACCGAATTTATTCGATGTGAATTCTGATGAAAATAAAATCCAATGCAAATGTTGGCGAAGATTCAATTAGTGATAACCATTTTAGCATCAGGATATTTTCGACAGTTATCTGACACTAATTATGATTTACTACGGAAAATAACGTTATTAGCATCGGAAATGTCCGACACAAGTTGAGCATTTTGTTGTTGTGAATATCAATATAATCACATTTTATTATTGCGTTTGAGATTATAAATTGAAAGTGTTTCAATGCGCAATTACATTCTTCAACCTTATTAGATGTATTAATCTCTTCATTAGCAGAAAATATGAGTTCAAAAACGTCTTCTGACTCTAGCATTGTGTATTCGGACTGTAATATGCAATGTTGTGCATTTACATTATGAGAAGATAGGTATGGAAGAAGATTTTATATGCGTCTTAGAAACATTTCACTTATGATTGTGTTCTTTATATGGGTTGATGATTCTAAGGAGTTCACTTTAGGTAATGATCATGTGTGGAGGGTAGCTTTGAAAAGAAAATTTTCCATAAGGCTTCTATCATCTGGACTTGACGACTACAATTATCATAATATTACTTGTTGTTATTTTAATTTTAAATTTCATATTATTCAGTATTAAGTGATGTATAACTTTAAATGTAATATACTAGACATCTAACAATTATCACTTTTTCTTATGTTCCGCTAGGGTCTTACAAACTTTATTTTGAGAAACGACTACAACACAATTCACACTGAAATTATTCAAACAAATATACTATTTTTTAAGTAATAGGCTCACATCTGCTTCTACAAACTGTTGCAACTGTCCCAAACAATCAATTATGTGCATGTAGTGACTGTGATTGGGCCATCAAAATAATAATGAAATTTAATTATCAATGTTTGTGCTCACTCAAAATGACATTATGGTTTTCATTATGTATTCATTTACATTTAAATTTATATAGATACATCCATGTACACGTACTATCAACATTGTAGCTACTACTATCATATCAAAATTTAGCAATGATTGTTTTCACACATCTTACACATTATCATTAATCCAAATATTAAATGATTGAAATTGAAAGGAACTATATATATGTTTAACCAAAAAAAGAAAGAGCTGAAAATATTGAAATTCACGTGAAATTAAAGTCAATACATCCACAGGGTTGACTCCAGATTCCATTAATTATTTATATTGCGTACGCATTATTACAAAAAAACCAGAAACATTTCACCACTTTGACAATACATACATACATACATACATACATACATACATACATATATAGTAATTACGACTGCTTTTATCCCCATTGAAAGAATATGGGAAATATTTTAGTCCTTAAATAATATGGAAAATAAAAAGACCATATAAGAATCGTTTTAGGCCCCCATTATAAATAATGGAGCCCCACTTTGATTCTTTTTCTATTATATTATGTGCAGCAAAGATCTCATATTCCAGCAGCGCATTCCGTTGGAGTAATCGCGAATCGTGACTTGTCGGTGCAGTAATCATAGATAAGATGGTGGAGTCGGACCCACCGGTACAGTCTGGCCTGCCCGGCGCTGAGCTGGCAGTATGCTGGCTCCTCCCACCAGTTTCCGGCCTTTGAGGCACAGGCGGCGACGTCGCCGGCGATTGCGGGCGATGCGACGCAGCCTTCGATATCGAATTCCTTGTAATAAGCGTAGAAGGGAGCCTTGGTCCAGTCAATTTTCTCCAAGCCGCCTCTTGTGGCCCAGTCGTCGGCTTCCCACAGAGTCGAGTGAACCGCCATTGGCTGAAGCTTCGGGAAGGAGACCCCTCGCCTCTCGTTGTTCTTGAAAACTCTGATCGGCACCTCATCCACAGAAAATCTGCATCCATCCGTTATTTTTCAGTTTTTTTATATACATGCAAGGGAGAAACAGAGCTAGCGTTGACCACAATGTTAAGTCTTGATGTAGAACGCACGGTAAAAAGAAATTTTATATTCCTGACTTTGGTTTTTTTAAATCAATTATAGGAATTGGTCAATGAAGATTTGATTAAGTAGATGAAAGCATTATTATTTTTGCTTGGACTGTTGATTGATCGATGAGTCAATGAGATTTGACTTTTAGTGAGTAAAGTCCCGGCATTTATAAAAGCCAACAATTCAATTATTTAGTCCAGTCTTATCAGCCCTCGTGATTTTGATTAGCCAGAAGTACTGTACCGTGTCTAAACATAAATAATGACATGATGTATATTGATTAGCTTTCAATAAATGTTGACTTCAATGGAATTGTTGGAGGTGCCCAGCCCACTCATCTATATTTTGTTAAATATTACCTTTCGCGCATATACATAATTCATCAACAATGCAAAACAAGTTTTCAGATTTAACTAAAATCAATAAAAAAACAATTAGAATTAAAACAAATAACGAAAAATGAATATTCCTAGCTTGCATGGTAATTTAATATATATATCAAAGAACAAGTTTTTATTCGGGCGCGCCTAAACATGAAGAAGTAGCTCATCTCCGGCGACTCCGCTGGCACTGGCACCGTCACCGCCTTCAATGTAGGATCGGATAAAAATATTCTATATATATATATGTGGTCACAGCATATATATAATTAATAAGCTTGATGAGTGATTAATTAATGAAATAAATTAGTGGGCGCAGATGAATTCGGCGAACGTGTACGATAAAGTGAGGGACGATAATTAAATACATAGGAATTAAAAGATGCGTTTATAAATCTTCCTTTTTTCATGAATTTAAATAACATAATATAAAGCAGTATAAATACTTAACTTCTTATGTGTTTAACCTTTATTCTCTTAGCCACCCACAAAATCCAGAATCCACCACTTCCGGAAAGTACTCAATTGCTAACCTAATCCGGCAGGGGTGGACCACACATCATCCTAATTGGCCTTTTCTAAGAATTCCTTTATATACTCTTGGATGCCTCCCGTGACATGAGACTAACCAGATTTATTAAAATTAATAATAATAATAATAATAATAATCTACTTATATGTATAAAAATCTCCTATATAATAATACATACATGGAAATAAAGGAAAAAAACTAGGTATATGTATATAGGAGAGAAGCGTTGAAATAAGGTAGCTTACATGACATGGCAGTGATTCCAGAAAATAGAATAGGTATGATAGTCCGCGGCTGGATCAAACCAGAGATTGACCCTCTGCTCTCTGTCTCCTTTCCCGTTGGCGTACACATTCGTCTGAACTGTGTATGGTTGACCACTTCTGTTCCCTAAGAATTCAAAGTCCAGCTCGTCCCTCACACTATCGTTGTCCGAGTTCATCTGCACTCGCACAATTTATTTCCTTAACCAATTACTCATAAAGTTTATTAATTATGTAAATATAGAATATTTTTATTGGATCGTACATAGAAGGCGGTGACTGTGCCGGCGGAGTCGCCGGAGATGAGCTTTATCTTCATGCTCACGCGCCCGAACAAATACTTGTTCTTTGATACAAAGCCGGACCCTGCATTAAAACAATCAATTGATTAATTACTGCCATGCATGTGAGGATTTTATTTCACATTTTTATTCTTTTAATACTAAAAGATGTTTTTTTTTAATTGATTTCAATATATATCTTGTTATTTAATTAAGAGTAGTAGTTTTGCATTGCTGATTCGTTACATAAGGCTTCTTACCAGAGGATTGGTCGAGAATGAGCTGAATGGAAGAGCCTCCTTGGATCTGCTTTACATGAGAGTCGGCCCAGTTGACGGTAAAGCCTTCGGTGAAGGTCACCGGCTTCGCCGACACTCCGACGAAGGCCACGGTGAGGAACTGAAGAAGAAGAAGAAGAAATAGCTTTATTAACCTCTCCATATGAAATTGTTGCAAGCCAGATATTGTGAAGAAGTGGTTTTGAAATGTTAAGGGCAATGACAGAAGCCTTTTTATAAGGGGGAGTAGAGAGAAACAACAAAAGAAGTGTAGGGCCACTGGATTGAAGAAGAAGGGCCTATCAGTCTACCAGATGAGAGGCCCCGCATTTCCAGCTAAGCCAAATTCCTCTACGGCTGGCATCAGTTTCCTTTTTTTATCATTAATTATTTTATTATTTGGTTTGTTTTCTAAAATTAGTTGGCCACATATATTTCCTAACTTATGTGTATATATTTCACTTTTACCAAAATATTTACAAGGGTTTGATTCGGCCTATATCTGTTAATCAAGAGCAAAATTTAGAGGAGTTTTTATCTTGTACGGTTTGCTATATTATATTGTTTTTCTTTATAATTACAATAACATCAAATTTAAATAGTCAAGTTAAATATTAATTATCGTTGATTATGTTTTTAAAACACGGCTATAAATAAGTGGTTGTCAGCCATGCATATTTTTTATCATGGAATAATTCTTTAATGATTTTTCTTATAGAATATGATTTGAAGTTTAAATATGGTACATCTAACAAATATGTAGACATGAAATGTATAGCAAGTGATGTAATATTTTAATTTTTTTTTTAGATAAAATAGAACAGGTTAATTTTTTATTGCTACTAATAAATCTAACATTGCAATTAAAACACAAATTTATATTCATAATCTAACTGTGTGTTTGGGGCAACTGTTGAGGAGCGGAGTGGTTATTTATTGTGAATCACTTGGTTTGTTTAACGTGTTCCTGTCGTGTTTTATCCACCATGGCATATATTAAACTCATTTTTATGCCGCTTTTCCCTGCCAACGTTCTGCATTTTAGTAATAGTTATTATTGTACAACCCTCGCTTTGGTTGCTCTTGGATGCTTCCATCTCTCTGACTTTGCTCTGCTCTAACCACTCGACCAGATCTTTTGAGCAAAGATGAGGATCCAAAAAGAGGTAAATTCAATCTTGGTGTTTCTATCTTCCCTTTTTTCTCTTTGATCTCTCTTCATATAAGGTATCTTTGATGGTTGTCTCTATCCTGATTTTTGTGGGCTTCCTATATGTCAATTTTTTTTTTTTTTAATTATTGTAAGGTGAGGATCAAGGAGTTTCACATGAATGTTCTTGCCCTTACCTCTATTAGTGCACATTTGGGTAATTTGATTTCCCTGCTCTAATTTTCTTGGAATTTTCAGTAGAATTTCAATCACTATGCACATTTTTTTTTGGAGTTTATGTAAGGATTGATATATCTATGATTTCATAATTTTGAGTAGTTTATGGAAATTAATTGTTCCTGGCATGAGTATGAGAAGATTTCAATCTCTTCGAGCTTACTTTATGTAGGGGTTTGAGAATTTTGCTAACTGTTGCATAGCACTTTCGTGAAAAAATCATCCCTTTGACACAAATTAAAAAGTTTTGAGATATCAACCTAACTAACACACGATTTTCTATAAAGTTAAGGGAAATGTACAAACCTAGCACACAATTCTTATGTGTTTACATTCATGACGGTTGTATGCAAGAATATGGAAGTATAAGGAATGATGGTAGTTATATTCATGTGTATTTTATTGTTTGGCATGATTTCACTTTATTGCTTATTTGGTAATGAAGTTTATTTTGATATGGTTTTACAGATTTGAGTGTTGTGTGCATAAATCTGAAATTTGTAGTGTGAGGTATATATATTCATTAGAATAATGTGTTATGTGTGTAAATCAAGATTGTTGGATGATTGAATTAAGTGGAATTGGTGTATTCTAGTTGGATGAAATTTTGCTAACTGTTGAATAGCACTATCTTGAACATATAATAATGTTGTGTATGATTCACCTCCTTTCTCGTATCTTCACTTCTTTTGTATATGTTTATACTATGTGAGTGATTTTGTTTTTATATAATTTTCATGAAAATTAGAGGTTTAAACATGCAAGACAAGAGAATGTGGATCTTCTGCGATGTGAGAAAGAGAACTTAAAATAATCTTTTGTGATATCTATTTAAAGGGAGTTGAATTGAGAAATTACTCATAATGTTTTTCAACAAAGAATAATGACAAAACAAACTAAAAAAGTTTAAAGAAAGAACTGAACGAGAGTACAATATGATGATATGAAGCAGTTGAAGAATAAGTGTCAATATTAAAAAGAATTAAAATTAGTGAAATAATTGAAACGATGAGCGACAGGTCTTGGTTGGCAATATACAAAACAGACTATTGATGCATCTGAATAATGAGACAAGATAAGATTATGATGAACTTGTGTTATTCAATTAAACTATTCCACATACTTAGGTTAAACATTCTATAATTCAACATTTATTTAATGCATGTCCCATGTATGTCGTGGCAAACACGAAAAAAAAATTTATTTTAGTGCATTTGCTAGGAATTAGAAGAGAAGATATATCAAATGTTGGTGGAGTTGTTGCCACCGATGATCATGCATGTCTGAGCATTGGTGTATCTAAACTTGTAGGCTATGAGCACAAAACCAACTCAATTGAATGATTCATTTGTATTGTTACCAAACATGTTGGATCTAATATTTCAATACGGCGACCATCTTTACGGTCTAGGGGTGAAAGAAAGAAAAAAGAGGCTGTCTTATTCTCATTAAATAACAATTCACAACTAATTTGAGCATGCACTAGTACTCCCTTTTAGCCTAGCACAGCACTTGCACCACCACCGATTCTAGAAGAAATGAATATACTAGAAGGAGCTTAAAAAATTTATAAAAACTTGTCTTTGTACTTGTATTCCATGAAATTGTTGGAAGTTCCAACAAAGTAAGAGTTTTTTATCTCTATAACATCTGATCATATGGTTAATTACATGTATTTCTTTTATAAAAATCATGACGTATAAGTGTAATATTTTTTTTTATTATGTCGCTTCATCATAATTGTTTGATTTATTATCTAAGTTGACTCATTTTCTTATTTATATCATGATATATATTTATGTTTGAGGTGATTTCATCATTTTATAAATGCTTCATGATTTTCTATAGATAGATGATGAATAACATGAGAGACAGCGTCGAATAAGAATTATTATAGCAGCTATATGTTTTATATGTGAAAACTGTAATTCACATATTGTGTCGACTTCTTGCATGACATCGTCATGTATTAGGAATTAACGTATTGAAGAGTTTCTTTCAGGTAACCCGACTATACTTGACATTGTATTTCATATGCAACAAAAAGTTTTTAGATCTATTGAAAGAACTATATCAAAATAATGGCATTCATGGATCCTCTAGAATGACTTCAAGGGATGCATAAGCTATAACCCTCAACCTTTTATCACAATATGCGTTAGCTAGGTCTTCCATGGAGTGATTCCAGCACTCCTTAAAAATATTTAGTAGATATTTTTTTACTTAGCTTGGATGCTTTGATTAGTATATCGTCCAAAATTGTTAAACCTGAAGACTCAACATTTCAAAGCACACCCAAGGAGATTTTGAATGATCCCTCGTACATGCCATATATAGAGGTAGATTTTGATTTTCATCTTTCATAATTTATTTTATGTATACTCACTCAAGGTAAATAATTTATAGGACTTCATTAGTGTTATTGACGGAACACATATTGATACATTTTTACCTAGAGGTGAAAATGTTACGTACATCGAGCGTTGTGGCTCATCAACACAGAAAATTGACTGATTTTAACTTTTGAGTCAGATTTCTTTAGAGCCAAGAATAATAAAGCTCAAAATAAGAACGTTAACAACCTACTGACGCTGTTAGGGTTGTCAAAAATTGATAATTAGCAAAAAGTTATCAACATTTTATCTTGAATCTTGTTTGTCTCTATAGCTACACCAACTCATTCATGAGTATATTTTATTCACATTTTCTCCATAAATGTAAAACGAGTGATCCTTATGGGGTTTGCGATTGGCTTTTCACTTGGGACAAAGTATGAAACATCTATTTTTGTGAGAGGGCTGGTGTAGCTACATTGGCACACTATTAGAGGGAGACGCCTTAATTAATTACGAGTCAATGTTTAACCGTTTAATGATCTTCGACAGAACTAATATTACTAAGATGGTAAATGATCCGACTTTGAGCTGAGATGATATAGGTTCCAAATAAATTTGATATGTAAATTTCAAATAAATTTGATCTTTGTCTCGTACCTAGGCGTGTTTATTTCAACTTGAGTTTCATGTGCGATTCATAATTAGAATCAATTCCGAGCGATTATCTTTTTTCAAATTAAATTCTATTCCGAATTTGACACGTACCTTAGAATTTGATAATTCTAGATTTCAATAATTTATTAAAACTCGTTCAAACTAAATCACACTTTCAACTGAACAACCCCTTAATTTAAAGGCCAACATTCTACGCATAGAACATCATGTCTCACCACCATCTTATAAAATTTTCCTCAAGTCTAAGCCGTATTTTCTATTACACAATAGGTCGGATGCATTCCTCCACTTCAACCAATCAACTTGAAATCTACAAATCACATTCTTATCTATGTCTCCTAAATTTTCAGGGAGAGACCCGAGATATCTAAAACGTTCATACCTTTAATGATTTGAACACCCACAATTACAACTCTGTCATTAGAGCTACTACTAATAAACTTACATTTCATGTTTTCATTTCTAGATCAACTCAAATGAAGGCCTTTAGACTCCAATGTCAACCTCCAAAATTTAATTTTTTGGGTGATTACATACAGGGCACTCGAAACTTTGTTATTTACAAATCAATAACCCTCTTTCATCTATTTTTCAAATTCTCTCTCAAATATCAAAGGTTGTGATAAAACTCCAACCCATATTATCATTCGTAAACTCTTTCCTTAGTCTTATCAACAAGAAGGATATCACAGGGGAAAATCATACACCAATTTAAATCCTCCTGTAAATGTTTAGTACGAGCATTCATAAATAAAGCAAAAAATGTAATCCAACAAAAATAAGAAAACATTTGGTCATAATTGCCAAACCCTAAAAGCATTTTTGAGAATACTTTTGAAAATAAAAAGGTAAAGGAAGATGATTTACCTTCCTCGATAGTTCCAGGTAGAAGAGGAGAGAAAGGAGAAGAAAAAGGGGAGTTTTCGGTCATTGTAAGTCGTGATCTCGTCGTTGTGTTCCCAGCTAGGACCTATGGACTGCATCATGAGGGTTCGACGATGAAGGCAATGGTTTAGGATGAAACAGAGAGAGGGTGGAGGGACATGCGAGTGTTTTAGGGAGACGAGAGAGATTCTGGGAGAGAGGAGCGCGGGGAGAGGGGATTAGGGTAGAAAAGGGAGGGCTTCGATTTTGGCGATCTATTGGATTATTTATGATGGCCTATACACGTCTTAAACACCATCGCTTATTATTACTTTTACTGATGACCGTTTTTGTCATTTATTATAAATATGCCTTGGTTAATACCCCATCAGATGGCGGTTCGAAGTTAACTGACGACATATAGCCCTTGGTTAGCATATGTTCATAGCCGATGACTTATTGCGTCAAAAAATTAAAAAAAAAACCATTGAAAAAAAATATTATTGTTAATAAGCGATGAAAATTTTGTAATAACGTCATGCTCAAACATAAAACGTCACTCGACTATCGATAATTTAGATTATTATCAATGGATAATGTCGTCGTTTATTAAAAAAACGCTTCAGTTAGCACCACGCCAAATGATGGGTTCATACCGACGCAATATGTTCGTCGGTTAATACTTTCTTTTAACTGATATCATAAGGTGTTGGTACAGATTAAAACCATCGGAAAAAAAACTTAATGTTAATAAGCGACGATACTTCATGTTGTTAAGTTGGTTAAAATAATTCAGATCATAAATCATCGTTACATTGTCAGAAAATGTAACATTTTTTTGCCTTACAAATGTAGTTCATCGACTTTACTATCGAATTTAGCATTTTTTCTTGTAGTGTAAAAAGAATGTAAGATTGTGCTTGCAACAACGACTCTCTGTATTATATTCGTCAACATCCTACAACACTTGACATTGATTTTAATATTTTTAATGAAAATCAATCAACTATTCCTTCTAAAACATAAGTGTACCGCTTTGACGATAAATATTACGAATTGATTGTGATATAAGTGACTCTTTCATGCAGGAATGAGAGAGTATGGAGATCTAATCTAGTTACAAGAGCAAATTACAAATGCATTAGTTAAGGAGTGATGATTGTATGTTATCATATAAATACATATTATTAATCTCCTTATGTTCACTTTATTTTCAAGGATATACAAGTGGGTCATTTCATAAATTATTATTATTTTTTTCATTTTTCTTTCTATTGCATGTTATGTTTTATACTAATTGGATGGCATTTTAGACAATCGTGGGTGGGATATATGTTTTTTTTGTTATTTTATTGTACTTTATTTTTATTTGGAGATCTATGATGATATATATGATCTTAGAAAATCTTCTGAATGACCTTTATGTTGCTATGCTTCTGACATATACGAGTTTAGTTTGAAGGCAATTAATATCCTCTTCTTTTCTTTCCATATGACCTTAAGAGATCTTTTTGAAAGTCTTTATTGTTTATGTTGGTGTGCTTGTATAGCATATGCGAGTTTGGTATTACTTGGTTAAACACAACTAAGATCCCCTTATTTTTATGCCTTCTAGTATCTTATAATGTTTATTTATTTATATTTACTTTGAGATTTCATTTTTTATTAAACTTTGTCGTTGTATTGAAGTTATTGTTATTAGTTAATTTTTTTATAACTTTGTCATTGTATTGTTAATAGAATCTCAATTTATGTTTACAATCTGAAATGCCAAGAAAAATGAGTTAGATGACTTCTATTGCTTCTAGCGCCGTACACTACAACAGTGGATTACAATGTTGTTATTTACATCAAGAAGAGAACTTAGTTATGGCAGAAAATTTCTTAAGTGTTTAAGGAATAGTTCAATAGAGGATTGTGAATTTTTTAGATGGACTGATGAGTTTGAGACCTCCACTACTGATTGTGATCATGTGTGGAGAGTATCATTAGAAAATAATTTTCCATAGATTTGACCATTTGGATTTTAAAAGTAATAATAAAATAATATTACTTGTTGCTTCTGTAATTTTTTTTTTGTTTTAATTGATGTGTTAACCACTCTTAATTGATGTATAACATTTTGATGTAGCATTTAAACTTGTGTGGGTGTGTGTGTGTGTGTGTGTTTTTTTTTTTTTTTGAGAATTTATGACATTTGTTTATTTTGTTATATATGAGTTATTAATCTTGAAATGATTATCTTACAAACAACACATGTAGATAAAGGCAACAAAATCTTTATTGAATTAACCTAACAAACACATAACTTCACCAACAAAACTTCCCCACAATAGCTTTCCAAACAGCTACAACTACCCCAAATAGACCCTTAGATATTTGTTGTTGTATACACAAATACGGTGACACAAATATGCTTGTTTACCATCCCAAACTAATTCCACCGGCTTAAATTATTGTATACATTCCTTATGCAAGGGCAGTCTAATCTATTTGTAAGTAGGCAGCTATCAAAAAAGACCATCATGACCAATAAGAACATCTGTTAATCCCTATTTCACATCATGGTCTTTCCATCAAGACACCAGGATGAACGTCGTACCAGAATTGCCTGACACCCATGTCACAATTTTTTTTTCATCAAGACATCAATAAATAACACCATATAATATGAAATGTGTTTCATTTATCATTTTGTTACTTTTCTCCCTTGTATATAAAAGAGAAGTCTAAAGGAGCTAGATGGACAGACCCCTCTCTTCCTCGAGAAAGGATTTTTATCTCTCTCTCTCTCTCTCACTCTCACTCTTAAAAAAAAATTGTAATTTAGGGAATGTCTCACAGTAAGACTTTTTCGGCTCATGAGAGATAGAACCTCAGCACATTCTCTTAATTTTTCTCAAGACTCACATCTCTATCTCTCTCTCTCTCTATCTTTTTCACTCTCTTTCATTTTCTTTCTATGATGCATGATCTTTACTTAATTGCATGCACAAATAATATGGATCCTACGTCTCAATTGGTCCAACTCCTCTACAAAATTGATAAATCACGACTTTCAACAAATTCTATTAGGTATTTGTCCTTGTTAGTGAGCTAATTGTTGCTGCTCATTACTTAAAGTGGTTATGATTAAATTAGCATTAATTAATGAAATGAAGTGCGAATATAACACGTTCAGTTAATCACCAAAAAAGATGACTTAATGGGAATTGTAAACTTAATTAACCGCTCACTTGGTAAGGCTTCGTTGGAGGTCGGTGAGCCGTTACTTTCCGTTGATTGGTGGTAGTGATTGCACAGCAGGTATGTGGGACCCAATATTAATCAGTGGACAGATCTTTTTTAAGTGGACGGTCTTGATCTGGATAATATCCAACCTTATTGGAATCAAGTATCATGGAACTGGCGCAGCGCTTATCCATGTGTGGCTTCGATGAAACCCATGTGGGTCCCGGCCGACGTTTTCTGGCCGGTTACATTTTGACACGTGTTCGATTCAGTGCAAGGCTAGCCTATTTTAGACAAAATTTATGCTCCTGAATAAAAATGTTAAAATTTTGTTTTATAAAATAACGTGGCGATTTATGCCACGTGGTGGCAATTTCTTTTAATTATTATTATTTTTTAATTCTGTATATTCCCCATTACACAACCGACGTGAAGCTCCAGCATTGAATTAAGCTTCATATAAACAAGAAATAAAAGTTTGAATTAGGCTTAATATGACAGCTTCATATTCAATTAATATAAGAAGTTCCAGCAAGAAATAAATAAAGACAACAAGCATAATATAACAAAAATAATATATACAATTAGTGTTCATATTCAACTGAAACTTCGCAGCGAAACTGAATTTTCCCACACAACTTTGAAAGCAAAGCAATAAAGCAATTAATTATGATATGTAAACTAAAGTTTACAGACTACAGATACGGATTCCTATACAAACAGCTCTTGGGTAGCCCATAGACATGCAAACATCATATGTTCTTACAAACAAGCATCAGGTTTAATAAGTTCTACTCAAATCTTAGGTAGCCCATAGAACAACAGTACAAGCATCCGAACAACTCTCTACTGAGGGGCTCTTTATGCTGAAATGTTTTGCCATTTAGATGAGCAGCTTCTCAATTGCATCCTGTGGATTAAAGAAATTATGCGCTTTAGAGCTAATTAAAAGAAAAAAAAATTTACAAGAGGTTCACAGACATTTCTACTAAACCCATAGAAAAGGAAATACAACTCACTCAAGAAAAACAATTTTATTTCTAATATTCTCAAGTTATAATCACATTAAGGCATATATATATATATATACATACATACACACACGATGGTAAATATTTGAATGATATATAATTAAATATTGATTTTTGAGTTCAATATAAATAAATAAAAAAATCTAAGTGTAAAATATGTAAGTGCACAAGAATTAATGTGTTGTATGCTTACACACATATAAAAAATGACATTAATATTACTTAACAGCCCGCTATTAAGGACCGAGGATGAAACCCGAACGGGATCATCTAAGCAAGCAATATGATGAGACTAACCTATCACTAGTGTCAAAAAAACAAAATTAAAAAAAATAAATAAATAAAATAGTAGAAAAATCTTCACATAATTCATTTTAATGGACGAGTGCATGCGACCGAAGCACTTAAGCTAGACCATCTAAAACCTAAATAAAAAGTTTTAGAATAAGAACTTAAAAAACAAAGCTAGCTATATTAAAATTTGGCAGTCATTCAAGGTCATTATCAACTAATTTAATACACTCAATTTATAATGTAATGGATTAAATGTATATATATAAAAAGGCCTTACAAAATATCTAAAGAAAATGATTCATTTAGAAATCTGTTAACAAAAAAAAGAAACTAGTTAAAAAAGGCTGCTTTGTATGATGAACGCTAGCTTAGGACTTCAGTACTTAAATATAGAGTCCACTCATAAACTAATGCATTATTTAATGAGATGATATATAGCCATGCATGTACCCAACCTATACCAAATTCTTATAATATTACATCATTTAGTTAATGAACTGTATTAACAGAAAACAAATAATAATTTAAGTGACAAAAATGTAGTTACCTTTCAATTATTTGATCAAATTATAACTTGGCAGACAATGACATCCCAACCGTTGCCAGTACAAGGCTGCGAAAGGTGCCGAACTGAATAGCTATAGCCAACGTACGTGAACACTCAGTACTGTATCAAGGATTAATTAGGTGATTTATAATTAATTACTACTGTTCCATCAAATTACAAAGCCGACAATATTGGTATTTTAATCATTAGGACTTGATTAATTTTAAATTAGAGGTATAATCGAATCTGCAAGCTGAATTATTAGTCACCTTAAAGCTAATTATCCGGTTTATAGCACTTAATTATCTAAAATCATGTGACAACAACAATGATTTTTATTAAATTTTAAATTTAAAGGCGTACCTGAATTTGTCATATTAAGATTGTCGGCGTTATTTTATGGACGCGTTAATTCTATTCGAAGGAATTTTATTTTATGGAATCTAATTTAGTTGATGGTTCACAATTTGGGCCCACTTATAATATCTATAAAATTTGTACTTTTGACATATTTACCCACCAAATTATTCCCCTTGTTGATAGATTTTTAGGGTAGCTCACGGGCTTCATTATCCCAACAAATTCACATTGTGAAAGATGTGGAAGACCTAATCAAATAGGTTTATTTAACTACTTGAAAAGATGTAATTCACTTTTAAAATGTTAAATAGTGATATTTTTTATATGAAATGAATAATTTGGGAGGGATGGAATTAAAAGAAATTAGGTTCTAGATTTGTAAATATGTAAGAATTGGGTGGTATGTATGTAAATTGCCCGAATTAATGAAAATTTACATAATATAGCTACATCTTCAATGGTGCTTACAAAAATTTTTATGCATTGCATGAGTTAAATTAGAATAATTTCATTTTGTCCTGTGATATTACTCTACTAATGATGGTGATGGTGGCTAGCGGTTATATATATCTATTGTGGACCATTCTACGGCTAGCTGGATGACCGAGTTCCTTAAATGTCTACGAAATGACCTAATGGTCCCGGACGGCTCTGCTGCCCGCCAGGTTTCCATCTATATCTTAAGCTTTGGCTTTCTTGGAATAAATATCTCCATTTTTTTTGGGGGGAGGAAATATGTTATCTATTAATTCGTTAACATTAAGCTAACAGCCTGTAATTCGTCA
>NEWO01000020.1:3294305-3307393 GCA_003013225.1 Phalaenopsis aphrodite | reverse complement strand
TGACGCCTTCCAGGACGAGAAGATGAAGAAGCATACCGCCCTTTGCTTCATGATTGCTCCTTGGAATGATAGGTGTTGGAGCGGGATGCTCCATTGTCTCGGACATTGTGTCTGGTGGTCATGCAGTAAACCGTGTAAGTACTTTAGTTGTGGGATTGAAACCTTCCTACATACGGCACTAAACTGATGCATGCAAAAAAATTTGTGGTGGTAGAGTAATGGATTATTTTCTTAGCGTTGCGCGCGGATTCAACACACACTAAGATGAAAATGAATCAAGCTATGATGACATCGTAAGTTTTTACGTAGAAAACCCGTAAAAGAGGAAAAACCACGAGACCTGACCCAGTTGTAAAAATCCACTATAAGTTGATGATTACAGATGCCTCTTGTTCTACAGGCAAAAAAGTTTATTAGCTTTCCTAATAACAACTTCGACTGACGACGCTAGTTAGCGGTGGTCGACGGAGGTCAGCGTTGATCGGCGGCGATCAACGGTGGTCGACAGAGGTCGGCGGTGGTGGTCGATGGTCAGTGGTGGTCGACGCGATCGACGATGGCGATGATGATCTTGGACTTGAGCTCCTTTTCAAAGTTTCAATTTTTCTCTTAAGCCTCCTCCTTCATGTGAGGGGTGATGCTCTATTTATAGTGTTTTGATTGCAATTAATACAAGAATATAAATCATTTTGATCGGACGGTCCTGAAAGCTTCCCTTGATCATATGACGTTCGATAAAAATTTGAGTGTCTTGACGATGTTGGAATTGAGCAATCTTGGACTCATTGGATTTGTCTTATCGAGACGTTCGATTCAACTATAAAGTCGCTAGATTCGACATCCGTTTGACCTTTCAAATGCCTCTAGAAATCCTCTAAGAGTAGTTTAATGATTTGATTCGGGCTCGATTTGACTCGAATTGGACTGACTTTCTTATCATTAGATCCGTCTCATCGAACCGATCAGTTTGACTATAAGTTTGCCGAAATCGGAGCTCCAGATAACTCTAAATCGAAGTTTGAATGTTTCTTGTTCAAAAAATTGCATCAAGATTCGTGTCTGATGATGAAAATTTATTGATGGCGTATCAATCTCCAATCCTAAAACATCCATTAATGCATATATATATTAAGAACTCGTCATAGACACTTTGCTACAAAATAAGAGAAAATGTGCAAATGAAGGATAAAAATTGTAAAATCTGAATCTTATGTGTTATTGGGGCATATGTTGTACATATGTATTTTTTTTTCTTAAAATAAACAAAAACAAGTGAAATAATGCTCCTAAAATGTTGATGTAAAGTTTATGAAACTCCATTTGTTCCAGCTTATATATAGAAATATCCATGCTTTTACATATATTTCAATGGTAGAAATCCTTACATTTGTCTGTTCATGAAGAAATTCTAAACTGATTACAAGTGTATAACATTTTCTTGCATCGCATGATCATTAGCAGAACCTCGAGAGAGAGCATTCGCTTGGCAGATGGCCCTGAAACCTTTACGGATCTGAACAATATTCATATATTAAATGATACTTCCTCGCCCACCCGAACAACCTCCTTTGATTGGATGTCAAGCCTCCCCAACTTGGCTTGTTCCACCAATTTGTGTTGCTTTCTGACCTGGAGCTGCACAACGTATAATTTCCTTTCCAAACATAAGCATCAATCTTATAGTTCCCGAAGTAGAATACCCTTTTATTATGTAACGTGGAGTCAAAGCATTATAAGCAGCAATTAAGGTAAGTGCATAGGCGCCAAACCTTAGGAGTTTAAGCATCCCATAAGGACGCGGAAACAGGAAGGCCGGCGCATAGGTGCCGGCCATGTGGGGTCTAGGTGCCACCTTTTGAGCGCTTAGGTGTCATTTAAGCGTTTGGTTTGTTGGCGCTTGGGCAGTTTGGGCGCCTAAGCCCCCAATACATGGTATTTTTGTTTTTAAGCTGATTTTGAGCATGGTAAGGGAGAGCTTGCTGTTTCTTTTTCTAAATTCATTGACTAGCATCCTGATGACGAGTGTCGAAGAGGTGAATTTTGATGATTCATCTTGATTTTTATGTGGAATCATAGAGGGAAAGTCAGCACCTTTATCTTCATGGTTTCTGTAAACACTTACAGGCACCCAATCCACCATAAATCTTTGATCACAAGATGTTATTAATTAGCTAGCTTATTTAAATTATTTATTATTACTTGTTACATTGTTTTGCCGAAATGTGGTAAAGCTCGAATTTACATATCACATACACAATTTAGTGGATGTTCCAAAGGATTGAGTAGGTGTTGCTTTCTCAGTTGGATCAAACCACAGAGAAATTCTTTCTTCTCTGTTAACCATTTCTTTCAGCATACAAATTTGTTTGCAATGTGTATGGCTGTCCTGTCTCATTACCAAGGAATTCAAAGTCTATTTCGTCACGGTTTGGCTGATAAAAAAATAGCTGAATTTCATTGAAATTACACAAACATCATCTACATAAGATGATGCTGAATGCTACATTTTCATTTTTTATAAAGAGAAACTGATATCACTGACATGATAGGCTAATACTGTGCCAGCTGAATATCCTGATATCAATTTGATCTGAAAATCAATCTTCCCAAGCAAGAACTTATCGAACGAGTCGCCTTCAACATAAGTTAGATCAGTTAGCCAAGACAAATTTTGTGACTAATAATCATATAAATGATACCTAAGATTCTTAAGGAGAAGAATTAATACCAGATTGTTGATCGAGCTTTAGGCTTCTTGAATGGCCTTCAGTAGAATTGTTCACATGAATTTGAGACCATGTAAAGAAAATCTTTGTTGAAATTGCCCGTGGAGTCTCCTGAGGTGAATGAAAATCTAGTGAGATTCGTCAGAGAAAACCCAAGCAATATGAAAGTTATAAAGCTTGAGGCCATGGGGCTCGATTCTGGCATGGATTATAAGAATGCTGTGGCATTTCAATTTATAAGAGCGCACATAAGGCTCCATTATATTAAAATGGTTTGCATGTGAAGCAAGAATGTCTTGAAATAGCAGCAAGAGAATACTTACGTTGCATAAAAATTGAAAAAGGAAGCATATTCTTCTTTTATTGAAGAAGCTCGACTGGTGGAATTTGTCAACAACTGACAGAAATCATTTTCTCTCCATTTTTTACTATTTTTTTTCTTAGAAGGAAAATTTTAGACTTTAATGCTTTTTCAGCATTACAATTTAAAAAATTGTAAGATTTACATCCATACCACTCAAATCTTATGTATTTAAACATGGAACGCCTAAACTTCAATTTTTGCATGATGCCTGCACCTATAGAAGGAAAGAAGCATTCTACTTTTTAAAAATTAAAAAAAAATGGTATATTTTTATAAAATATAGAAGATTTGGGTGGCATTAATATAAAAAGTAGACTTTACTTATAAGATATGTAAATGCATAGGAATTGGTTAGTTATAAGATATGTAAATACGAAGGAATTATGGGCGCATGAAATAGGATGATGTTGAGAAAATATAATTTAGGAACATTACATACATTCCATTCTATTCCTATCTATTTACATGTCCAACACCTACGCTTCAATTTGGCATGATACCACCCTATCTATTGTTGATATTTTTTTTAATTGAAATGTTGATATTTTTTATGTGATAGGAAACATTAGGGTGGCATAAAACATAAAAAATCAAAATATAGGTGTTAGATTTTTGAAATACAAAGCATTGGGTGATATATATCCATGCAAATTGCGAAATATTTCTCCTACCGGTCCACATGGCCCATCGGAGATGCAGCCCATTCACAAAGGAAAATTCATCTAGAAACCATCGCAAAATCTCTAGTTGCTATTATATCTATATATATGTATATATATATATATATATATATATATATATATATATATATATATATATATATATATATATATATATAATTTTTTTAGTACAATTTTCATTATCANACACTCTCTTTCTTAATTTGGAGTCTATTATAAGCTCAAAACATATTTATCTTTGATGTGTGCTAGAAAGTTCGCGGCGGTAGAGTAATGAATTATCGTCTTAGCGTTGCACGAGAATTTAACACACACTATGATGAAAATGAATCAAGTTGTGATGACACCAAAAGTTTTTACGTGAAAAACCCGTAAAAGGGTAAAAACCACGAGGTCTGACCCAGTTGAAAAAATCCACTATAAGATGATGATTACAGATGTCCCTTGTCCCACAGGCGGGAAATGGTTACTAGCTTTCCCAATAACAACGTCGACTGACGACGTCTAGTTAGCGGTGGTCGACGGAGGTCGGCAGTGATCGACAATAGTCAACGACAATCGATGACGGTCGGTGGTGGTCGACGAAGGTCAGCGATAATCGGCGGCGATCAACAGTGGCTGGCGGTGGTCGACAGAGGTCGGCGACGGTGGTCGATGGTCAGTGGTGGTCGACGACGATCGACGATGGAGAGGATAATCTTGGACTTGAGCTCCTTCTTAAAGTCTTAAGTTCTCTTTTAAGCCTCCTCTCTCATGTGAGAGGTGAGACTTTATTTATAGTGTTTTGAGTGCAATTAATGCAGGAATATGAACCATTTTGATCGGACAGTCCGGAAAGCTTCCCTTGATCAGATAACGTTTGATGGAAATTTGAGTGTCTTAACTATGTTGGAATTGAGCAATCTTGAACTTGTTGAATTCTTCTTGTCGAGACGCTCGATTCAAATATAAACTCGTTAGATTCAACATTCGTTTGACCTTTCAAATGTCTCTGGAAATCCTCCAAGAGCAGTTTAATGATTTGATTCGGGCTCAATTTGACTCGGATTGGACTGATTTTCAAATCATTAGGTCCGTCTTATCGAGCCGATCTGTTTGACTATAAGTTTGTCGAAATCGGAGCTCCAGATAACTTTTAATCGAAGTTTGAATGTTTCTTGTTCAAAAAATTGCATCGAGATTCGTGCCAGATGATGAAAATTTGTTGGTGGCATATCAGTTGCTAATCTATTTTCGGGCGAGTCTAATTTTTCGTCTGAAAATATCTTGATTAGAAACTTTTAATTTTCGTTGGGCATAAAAACTTTAGATATATATTTTATTACAATTAGTATGTATATAACACTTTTATTTTTCCTAAAAAAAGAAGCAAATTGAACCTATCTAAATTGGTATGTGGTTTTTGTCATTCGTAAGTGGTAGAAGTTCAAATCCCAACAAAAATCAAAATACAAAAATATTTTTACCAGGCCAAAATCTGATTCGCGGGAACTAGAAACTGAAACACCTAATGACACTTGACCCGGCGGGCTGAGCGAGACCTGACGGAGAGTGGAAAACCGAAGCGTGCCACAGAGATCCCAAGTAGAAATTAATTAATTAAATTGAATGTTTGGACAAGGATCGTGGGCCAGCCAAGCATTAAAAGTTTGGCGAAGAATCGTGGGCCAGCCAGCCAACTGAAAAGAATCAGAAGCATTAAAAGTTTAGAGAGCTTAAAAGAACCGAGCCAACTCAAGTGGCAGATTTAAACAATGTGAAGAGTTTTTTTTATTAATTTACGTTTTACTTATCTGTTTTTTTAACGATTTTAATTAATTTCAGTCATAAAGGTGGAATTTGAAAGGTCAAAAAAATTAAGGAATATGAAATGAAAAGTTTTATTATTATTTTAATTATTATTTTAATATTGTGCATTTAATGATATATCTCATATCATGTCTATAAATAGAGGCATTGGATGAGAGAAAAAATCACAAGTGAAGATGAGGAGAAAATTATCCGTCGTTTCGGAGAATAATTGCAGCGGAGCGAAGAATTGCGGCGGAGAGTTGTGGAGGAGAGTTGCAGAGCATAGTTGCGGCGAAGCGGAGCATTGCAGTATAGAATTGCATCAAAGAATTGATAAAGTGTTGCGGTGGAGAATTGAGGCGAAGAGTTGCGGTACAGGATTGTAGCGAAGAGTTGCGGTGAAACGTTGCGATGAAGATTTGCGGCAAAGTGTTGCGGTGAGAGTTGCTACAAAGTGTTGCGGCGAGGTGTTGCGGTTAAGCGTCGTGGCAAAGTGTTGCGGGGAAGCGTTGCGGGAAGCGTTGGGGCGATGCAATGTGTTCCAGCGGTGTGTTGTGGCGACGCGTTGCAGTGTCTTGTTATTGTGATATGTTATTCTTGCGATTTCCTACAAATTTCTCGAACTACTCTTTATGTGCGTTGATGGCCTCATCCACAGTGATTTAGACCGTGTTGAGAACAAGGTCAGCATAAGTACGAACTGTTTCCCGCATCAGTGATAAGTAAAAGTTTCTGGGTGGAGCCCCCCAAGGAAGACCCACCTTAGTAACTCAGGATCCACCCCAAGAATCTGACGGGCTTCAACAAAAAACCTGTGGAAGTAGTCCTTGAGTTACTCTTCTTCATTTTGACGAAATCCCGAGAGAAGTGACGAATCCTTTATGATCCTTCGATTTGCGATGAACTGCTCCGCGAACATTTTAACAAGCTCGTTAAAGTTGTTTATAGTGCCCCCTCACAAAGAGTAGAACCAAGTTCTGGCTTTTCCTTTAAGAGTAGTCAGAAACACTTGACATAGAAACGCATCAGAGACATGCTGAATGTGCATGATATTTCGATAATGATCAATATGCTCGTAAGGGTTGGTTGTCTCTTCATATGTATCGATGTTCGGAAGTTTAAAGCCTGTTGGAATGGAGTGTTGGAGGACCACATCCACTAAGGGAGAAGATTCATGGATGTTACAATGAGCGTAGAAGCGATCCTTTTACTCTAATGGGAACGCTTTCCGGACAAGGCGTCGTAGTTCGTTACGAATGACATTATCTGGAATAGGAGGAATATGTGGTGATGTCGGGTGAGCTGCACGAGATGGATGAGTGAAACTTGTGGTATCTAGGAGTTCAGCATTACGACCCGATATGGGATATGTTCCTTCTTGAGGAGGGGGTAGGTATGAGTTCCTCCGAGCGGTATGTTTCTCGTACGTCGCGGAGTTAATGGTAAATGAATTTCATCCAATGGTGTAGCCATCGACTGTTGAGCCCCGCGTAGCAGCTGTAGGATCTCTAGTTAAGACTCATCCATTCTACGCATTTGATCTTCTATTGAAGGACCCGAAACACCTTCGTTTGCGGGATGACGTCTTTCAGGACGAGAAGATGAAGAAGCATACCGCCCTTGGCTTCATGACTGCTCCCTGAAATGATAGGTGTTGGAGCGGGATGCTCCATTGTCTCAAACATTGTGTCTGGTGGTCATGCAGTAAACCGTGTAAGTACTTTAGTTGTGCGATTGAAACCTTCTCACATATGACACCAAACTGATGCTCGCTAAAAAATTTGTGGCGGTAGAATAATGGATTATCTTCTTAGCGTTACGCGAGGATTCAACACACACTCAGATGAAAATGAATCAAGCTGTGATGACATCGTAAGTTTTTACGTGGAAAACCCGTAAAAGAGGAAAAACCACGGGACCTGACTCAGTTGTAAAAATCTACTATAAGTTCATGATTACATATGTCTCTTGTTCTACAAGCAAAAAATGGTTACTAGCTTTCCTAATAACAACGTGGATTGACGACATTTAGTTAACGGAGGTCGGCGGCAATCGACGATAGTCAACTATAATCGATGACGGTCGGCGGTGGTCGACGGAGGTCAGCGGTGATCGGCGATCAACGGTGGTCGGCGGTGGTCGACAGAGGTCGGCGGTGGTGGTCGATGGTCAGTGGTGGTCGACGACGATCGATGATGGCGATGATGATCTTAGACTTGAGCTCCTTCTCAACTTAAGTTTTCTCTTAAGTCTTCTCCCTCATGTGAGGGGTGATGCTCTATTTATAGTGTTTTGATTGCAATTAATACAGGAATATGAATCATTTTGATCGGACGATCCTGAGAGCTTCCCTTGATCAGATGGCGTTCGATAGAAATTTGAGTGTCTTGACGATGTTAGAATTGAGCAATCTTGGACTCATTGGATTTGTCTTATCGAGACGTTCGATTCGACTATAAACTCGCTAGATTCGACATCCGTTTGACCTTTCAAATACCTCAGAAAATCCTTCAAGAGTAGTTTAACGATTTGATTCGGGTTCGATTTGACTCGGATTGGACTGACTTTCTTATCATTAGATCCGTCTCATCGAACTGATCAGTTTGACTATAAGTTTGCCGAAATCGGAGCTCCAGATAACTCTTAATCGAAGTTTGAATGTTTCTTGTTCAAAAAATTACATCAAGATTCGTGTCTGATGATGAAAATTTATTGGTGGCGTATCAATCTTCAATCCTAAAGCATCAATTAATGCATATATATATTAAGAACTCGTCATAGACACTTTGCTACAAAATAAGTGAAAATGTGCAAATGAAGGATAAAAATTGTAAAATCTGAATCTTATGTGTTATTGGGGCATATGTTGTACATATGTATTTTTTTTTCTTAAAATAAACAAAAACAAGTGAAATAATGCTCCTAAAATGTTCATGTAAAGTTTATGAAACTCCATTTGTTCCAGCTTATATATAGAAATATCCATGCTTTTACATATATTTCAATGGTAGAAATCCTTACATTTGTCTGTTCATGAAGAAATTCTAAACTGATTACAAGTGTATAACATTTTCTTGCATCGCATGATCATTAGCAGAACCTCGAGAGAGAGCATTCGCTTGGCAGATGGCCCTGAAACCTTTACGGATCTGAACAATATTCATATATTAAATGATACTTCCTCGCCCACCCGAACAACCTCCTTTGATTGGATGTCAAGCCTCCCCAACTTGGCTTGTTCCACCAATTTGTGTTGCTTTCTGACCTGGAGCTGCACAACGTATAATTTCCTTTCCAAACATAAGCATCAATCTTATAGTTCCCGAAGTAGAATACCCTTTTATTATGTAACGTGGAGTCAAAGCATTATAAGCAGCAGTTAAGGTAAGTGCATAGGCGCCAAACCTTAGGAGTTTAAGCATCCCATAAGGACGCGGAAACAGGAAGGCCGGCGCATAGGTGCCGGCCATGTGGGGTCTAGGTGCCACCTTTTGAGCGCTTAGGTGTCATTTAAGCGTTTGGTTTGTTGGCGCTTGGGCAGTTTGGGCGCCTAAGCCCCCAATACATGGTATTTTTGTTTTTAAGCTGATTTTGAGCATGGTAAGGGAGAGCTTGCTGTTTCTTTTTCTAAATTCATTGACTAGCATCCTGATGACGAGTGTCGAAGAGGTGAATTTTGATGATTCATCTTGATTTTTATGTGGAATCATAGAGGGAAAGTCAGCACCTTTATCTTCATGGTTTCTGTAAACACTTACAGGCACCCAATCCACCATAAATCTTTGATCACAAGATGTTATTAATTAGCTAGCTTATTTAAATTATTTATTATTACTTGTTACATTGTTTTGCCGAAATGTGGTAAAGCTCGAATTTACATATCACATACACAATTTAGTGGATGTTCCAAAGGATTGAGTTGGTGTTGCTTTCTCAGTTGGATCAAACCACAGAGAAATTTTTTCTTCTCTGTTAACCATTTCTTTCAGCATACAAATTTGTTTGCAATGTGTATGGCTGTCCTGTCTCATTACCAAGGAATTCAAAGTCTATTTCGTCACGGTTTGGCTGATAAAAAAATAGCTGAATTTCATTGAAATTACACAAACATCATCTACATAAGATGATGCTGAATGCTACATTTTCATTTTTTATAAAGAGAAACTGATATCACTGACATGATAGGCTAATACTGTGCCAGCTGAATATCCTGATATCAATTTGATCTGAAAATCAATCTTCCCAAGCAAGAACTTATCGAACGAGTCGCCTTCAACATAAGTTAGATCAGTTAGCCAAGACAAATTTTGTGACTAATAATCATATAAATGATACCTAAGATTCTTAAGGAGAAGAATTAATACCAGATTGTTGATCGAGCTTTAGGCTTCTTGAATGGCCTTCAGTAGAATTGTTCACATGAATTTGAGACCATGTAAAGAAAATCTTTGTTGAAATTGCCCGTGGAGTCTCCTGAGGTGAATGAAAATCTAGTGAGATTCGTCAGAGAAAACCCAAGCAATATGAAAGTTATAAAGCTTGAGGCCATGGGGCTCGATTCTGGCATGGATTATAAGAATGCTGTGGCATTTCAATTTATAAGAGCGCACATAAGGCTCCATTATATTAAAATGGTTTGCATGTGAAGCAAGAATGTCTTGAAATAGCAGCAAGAGAATACTTACGTTGCATAAAAATTGAAAAAGGAAGCATATTCTTCTTTTATTGAAGAAGCTCGACTGGTGGAATTTGTCAACAACTGACAGAAATCATTTTCTCTCCATTTTTTACTATTTTTTTTCTTAGAAGGAAAATTTTAGACTTTAATGCTTTTTCAGCATTACAATTTAAAAAATTGTAAGATTTACATCCATACCACTCAAATCTTATGTATTTAAACATGGAACGCCTAAACTTCAATTTTTGCATGATGCCTGCACCTATAGAAGGAAAGAAGCATTCTACTTTTTAAAAATTAAAAAAAAATGGTATATTTTTATAAAATATAGAAGATTTGGGTGGCATTAATATAAAAAGTAGACTTTACTTATAAGATATGTAAATACATAGGAATTGGTTAGTTATAAGATATGTAAATACGAAGGAATTATGGGCGCATGAAATAGGATGATGTTGAGAAAATATAATTTAGGAACATTACATACATTCCATTCTATTCCTATCTATTTACATGTCCAACACCTACGCTTCAATTTGGCATGATACCACCCTATCTATTGTTGATATTTTTTTTAATTGAAATGTTGATATTTTTTATGTGATAGGAAACATTAGGGTGGCATAAAACATAAAAAATCAAAATATAGGTGTTAGATTTTTGAAATACAAAGCATTGGGTGATATATATCCATGCAAATTGCGAAATATTTCTCCTACCGGTCCACATGGCCCATCGGAGATGCAGCCCATTCACAAAGGAAAATTCATCTAGAAACCATCGCAAAATCTCTAGTTGCTATTATATCTATATATATGTATATATATATATATATATATATATATATATATATATATATATATATATATATATATATATATATATAATTTTTTTAGTACAATTTTCATTATCATCCAAAAAAAGAGAATTGAGGTTGAGCACAACATAAATAAAAAGTTCATGTACAAATTAATAACATTTCAACAAAAGCTACCACAAAATATATTTGATAACATAGTCCGCAACAAAAATCAAAGATGTAAAAAGACCAAAGAGGTGAGACAGAAGGGACAACCACAATGATAATCTTTGGGAAGTTATATGTTTTTGATAAGGTGAGTCTCAATGTCAGCTTTTGATTTAAACATTAAAAATGCCCATAAATTATAGAAATAAAGTTCTTCATATGAAAAGCATATATTATGTCATTTATATGTTAGGTGTAGAGCCTGATTTGGAGAGCACTGCATGCAGAGGACCGAGCGGCCAATGTTTTTGTGTTGAGTTGCGAGCGCTCAAGCGCCAATTTATTTCTTAAGAATTTTTTTACTCTAGTAAACATGGCGCTCAGGCGACAAGTCTCGACGCTTATACGTCTGAAGTAGTTATCACAAGATTTTAGTTTTAAGAGACAAATTGAGCAGTGTATGTTATGACTTCCTTCAGTGCATTCTTCTGCAACATCCCGATGAAAGCGAGAAGTGTCGATGAGGAGGATTTTAGTGATTTTGAAGTGCATTTCTCGTGTCAGATTAGAGAAGAAAGAGTTTGGAACAAGGTTTCGTAAGTTTTTTTGAGAGAAGATAGAAAATTGAGTGTGTTCTCTATAAACTCTTCAATTTTTATAGCAAAATTTTTTATGCAGGTGTAGCTCTGTAATTTTTCACTGTTGTCAGGTTTTTTCACATTAAATTTTTGTGTGTTTTTCTAGTTTGTTTCGTGTTATGCTTCATTTCGTAAGTTTGTTTCGGTTTTCTCGAATCTACGCGATCATATTCTGTGGTGTCGTTTAGATTTTTAATTGATTCTAAGCTATGGAGAAGTTGGAAGGGGATCATTCTAGAGTTTTCCTCAACACAGTGGAATCACAATGTTCCATTTGAGTGGGAACAATGACCGACGAAGCAAAGTTCAAAGTGGAGAAGTTGAATGGGATGAACTTCGTATTATGGAAAATGCAAGTGGAGGATTTATTGTATCAAATAAAGTTATACTTGTCACTATAAAGAATTACAATGAAGCTTGAGTCTATGCTTTTGGAGGAAGGGGAAGTGCTGGATCAAACGACGCTGGGTTTGATCTGATTGTCATTGTCCTCATTTATTATGTTCAACCTTGTAAATGAGAAAACTATTATGGATCTCATGGTGACACTGACCAAATTTTATGAAAAACCTTCTAATTCAATTAAGATTTTTTTGATAAAGAAGCTACTCAACATGAATATGATGGAAAGCAATTCAGTGGCAGAACATCTGAATAATTTCAATACTGTGATGAGCTAATTGTGTTTTATGGGAATCAAATTTGATGATTATGTCAATGAATTGATGATGTTATCTTCATTATCAGAGAGTTGGGATAGTTTGGTCACGACGGTAAGTAATTCTTTAAGGAATTCAAAGTTTAACTTCGATGACATCGTGGGTCTGATACTAAATGAAGTAGTTCGCAGAAAATTAGTGGATGATAAATCATCAGGTTCTGCACTGAATGCTAATAACAGAAGAAGGAATCTGGAAAAAAAAAATACATAGAGACTGATCCAAGTCCAAGAGATAAAATCCTGAGTCAAGCAGAGAAGAATGTTGGAATTGCAGTATGAAAGGACATTAAAAACAAGGACTGCAAAGCTTTAAGGAAATCTGTTGGTGGAGGACAAGAAAATAATCTATCTACAAATGTCTCCATTGGAGAAATCTGAAGTGACTCCCTAGTGTCATCCCTGGTCAGCATTGAATCTTGGATAGTAGATTTAGATGCCTCTTTTCATGTGTGCCCCAATAAAGAGGTGTTTAAAAACTACACTCATAGTGATATAAGGAAATTTTATCTATGATATAGCAAGG
>NEWO01000020.1:3273069-3290379 GCA_003013225.1 Phalaenopsis aphrodite | reverse complement strand
ATATATATATATATATATATATATATATATATATATATATATATATATATATATATATATATATATATATATATATATATATATATATTATGAAGAAGAAATATTCCGGAAGTTGAACAGGATAATTGGTAATATTCTATAATTTTATCAATTATTCTGTTCAACTTCCGGAGAATTATTATAAATTAATTTCAGAGCAGTGAGGAACCATTTTGATACTTACTCTTAATGAAAACGACCCATCGTAATAATAATAATAATAATAATAATAATAATAATGACAATGATGGCGTTTAAGTATAAGAAAATAATAAGAATTGTGGGGATCCGGCAAGGTGAATCAGGGTATTGCTAAGTATTGGTACACTGTAGTTATTTGATGATGTGGCGGCGTCCTGAAACAAGAGGACAATATGATTTTTGGTTATTAGGGTTTATTTTATTACTGGATGAAAGATTTAGTGAAGAAGGAAGGAGAGTTTTATTTGGTGTTTTTCTGTTGACCAAATGGGGGGTCAGAGAGGCGGCGGGGAGAATAAAGGAGAGTTTTATTTATAAATTAAATGTCATATAATCAGGCAGCTAAATAAATATTTTTTTTTTTCTAAATATGATTTCTAGTTTGTGTTCCTATTAATCATTGTGCAAAAAATATTGTTTTGACTAAAATTTGTATTCGGCCTATAAATTTATATAGATTTCTTCTATTATATTAATATTTATTTCATAGGGGGAATTTTATAATTGTCTTTATAAAAGATAATTTTAATTAAGAAAGCCAAAAATAATTTACAGTGATTGAATTTAGGCAAATCAGAAGTGAAAATTTTATGATGAAGCCCAAGCTAGGTCAGTCTAAATGCCCACAATGTTGGCTCATTTATGCATTGATTATGGTTTAGATGTGTTATGGCAATGCGCAATTGCCTCATTATGCTTTTTAGTTTTGAGTATATTATAGAACATTGCCACACTTATTTGTTTTATGCATTCATCACATGCGCGTGCACACACACATATGATTTGGAGTGTCACACTTGATATTATGCAATTTTTTAGGTTTGTTCACTTTTATTTGTGTTTGGCTTAGAAATATGTATTTTATGTTATGTTGGTTGGTTATCATGGATAAAATTTTTTTTCCCTAAAATATAAACAATATAAAATTATTTCCAGAAAAAATAATTTTATTTCAAAAATTGCATACATTTCAAAATCTATCCTTCTCTATTTGCCAACCACAAATTCGTAATTCTTCATTAAATTTGAGTTTGCATGACAAATCTATTTTTATTCAATCCATATATATATATATATATATATATATATATATATATATATATATATATATATATATATATATATATATATACATATATATATATAGATATATATATATATATATAATTGAATCTGAGCCTAGAAAACATGTGGCTCTTTGTGAAAAAAAATGAACAAAAAATGGCAATAAATCTTAATCAATATAAATTGAATGCTTACCTACAAAGGAGAATTCTTAAATTTATTATGTGAGAAAAAACATATTAATCAGAAATTGACCCGATGGGCTTCCTATAATAACATAGGGGTTGTTAGAATAGGATTCCAATGTATTAAAAATTATATGAGTAATAAGTAAATATTTTGTTCTTTGAAGACATTTTTTGGCAATAATTTTTTTTTTGTTCTTTGAAGACATTTTTGGGTGAGAAGCTCATGCGTTCGTTTGCTGGAGAAAAAAATTGAAGTACTAAATAACTCTTATTGGAAATCAACTAACATACATCCTTGTATGATTGAAAAGACTTTTAATAACCCACCTACTCGGGCTAGTTTGAGTTTGTCTAGGAAGAGGATAAATTTATTGAAGAATGGTTGAAATTTGGAGAGGCCTTTTACATCCAATCATTTTACATCTCTTGGTTTCTGCCACAATTGTATTACATATATTGCACTACATTTTGTACTTGGTTGCTGACTTAAATTACTATTATCATATTAAACAATAGCATTGTATCGCCTACTTCAATGGCCAGTGATAAGCCAGATTATTGCACAACATTGTTGGCATAGACTCATGAAACAGTATTGTTTTTTCAAATGATTTCTCGGAATTATTTTGTAGTGTTTCTAGCTTCACCCCTAAATAAAAAGGGTATTTCAATTTCTTAAATTTAAAAAAATTATTCTTTTTATGTGACATGACAAATAAAATGTAAAATTTAAATATTAGAAAATATAATGGTTTTGCATGCCTATTGAGGTCCTTTGAAACGCCTCTCTTTCTCCTCTCGACCAAACCTGAAGCCATTGATGAATGTCACAATTCCTCCCACCGCCTCCGTGAGCTTCAACTTCTCTAGTTTCACTAGATCTCGACTTTCAAAAACCTATGAAACTCCCATCATTCTCTCCCTTTCTCCCCGGTCCTGCCCGAAACCATTGATGAAGGTCCCATTTCCTCCCACCCCGCCTTCACGGGCTTTGGCTTTCCTAATTCCCCGGGAGCTCCCAGGCTGCAGGTGCATAGCACATGAGAACCTGGTGTGCGTCAAATTTTAGGCAAAGTGGAAATTATTGGGATATGATTTTAATGATGGATATTAATTTTATTTTCATTCAAATATTTTGAATGTTAATGATGTAAAAATTAAAATTTAAATGTGATATATATATATATATATATATATATATATATATATATATGCACTTACCATACATAAACATCAAATTCCGATTATTTATCGTGGTTACATGCATAGCACTAATAAATTTGTTAGTGTTATGTATGTAATCACGATAAATGATCGGAATTGGGTGGTTATATATGGTAAGTGAATAAAGTGTTGGATCCCGTTACTGCCAAATTTAAGTGCTTTAATGGGTACCATTTCCAATAATACAAGAAATAAAACGTCTCTCTATTTAGTAATTATTTAATTTTAATAAATTTTAACAGGCTTAGAAATTTCTCTAAGCATTTATTTAGAAAACTGACAGTTAAAACTTGGATGCGCGCTTCTTCCTCTTCTGCCTCCCCGAATTCTCTCATTTATCCTTCACCACGTAGATTAGGGTTTGTAATATCTCTTCGTCTATCCTCAAGCAGAGAGCTTTGGATCGGGAAACAAGAAGGACATATATGGATAGCAGCAGCTCCTATTTCTCCGTCTACAACGGTTGCATCCCTAGAAGATTCATCGTCTGCCTCTTCTCCGCCGCCACCATCGCCATTTCCGTCACTTTCTTCCTTTCTAGTGAGCCAGCCCATCGCGGCCACTCCAAGCTATCTTCTCGCAGCCCTCGAGTCTGGCCCGTGAGTGCCTTTCCCTACCATTTTAGGACTCCTTTTCTTAATGAACAGAAATTGTAAACCTTTCTCATTGCGGTTATTCCCAAACGAGGTAATTAACAGAAATTGGAGGCGAACTGGCGGAGCGGTCTGGCAACCCTCATCGGCTTCCTCGGCTCGGCCTTCGGTACGGTGGGCGGTGTAGGTGGAGGCGGTATATTTGTTCCAATGCTTAATCTCATCGTCGGCTTCGACACCAAATCAGCCGCAGCTCTCTCGAAATGTGCGCCTCAAAGTTCGTGCTCTCTTTCCCATCAAAAAGATCTCAACTTTCTTAACATTTGTCTGTGAACTTTGTTTAGGTATGATCATGGGTGCATCGGCATCTTCTGTTTGGTATAATCTACGGGTTTTACATCCTTCGAAGGAGGTTCCCATCATAGACTACGACCTTGCCCTGCTCTTTCAGCCCATGTTGATGCTGGGAATCACAATTGGAGTCGCTCTAAGTGTGGTCTTTCCTTATTGGCTCATCAGTGTTCTCATCATCATCCTTTTTTTGGGTTTGTGACGCGCTCTGTACTGCTCTGGAGCAAATTCAAAAGTTTTTCGTTTTTCTTTTATTTCTATGGTTTTATCGTAATTGTTCGTTAGTTTGGATTCAGGTACTTCGTCGAGGTCTTTCTTTAAAGGAATCCAGATGTGGAAGGAGGAAACTATCGTCAAGGTTTCCCTTTTTGTGCATAACAAATATAAATGCTCTTTTTTAAACCTTAAAATATAAAAATTGTTCAAATTGACTTGGTTTAGTATATTAATCCTGTTACAGATGGAGACGGAGAACAGAGAGAAGGAGGCCAAAGCTAGATCTGAAAGGAGCAGTGATGGTGTTTAAAATCCTAATTTTCATTTTCACCATGTAATCTGCTATTTTCTCTTTCATTTCATTAACATGTGCAATACTACCTTTTTTTATGCATAGTTATACTGGATTCGGTATACGAGCCTCTGCTTGCTCCGCCGCCGGAGAAGTCCGGAATTGTGAGTTGAAAGATGAAATAAAAAAAGACTATGAAACATTCTTTTCCTTTTGTTCCACTCAATCATCACATTAATCTCCATTCTACCTTTGTCCTCTGTTTTTAAAACAGGAAATTTTACTCATAAACCTACGTTGGAAAGGCATACTTGTCCTTGTTCTAGTTTGGCTCTCCTTCCTCCTCCTCCAGGTTCTCAAAGTATGAAACCTTCTATCGACTTATCTATATCTCCCTTGGATCAAAATCTTTTCTCCTGCTCTTACAAATAAAAAAATTGTATTTTCTTACTCGTTTTGCAGAATGGCGCAAAGGATTGTAGCACCATCTTTTGGCTCTTGAACATCCTCCAGGTGGGCACGCATACCAATGTCGACTCATTTTTCGAAGTAAAAATGGTTGATTTACGAGAAATAACTCAATATAATAAGGCAACAGTTTCCAGTGGCGCTGAGCGTGTTCGGTTGGGAGGCTGTGCGGCTGTGGCGAGAGAGCAGGGCAAGGCGTCAGCGTGGGGACTGGGAGTGCGTGTGTGAGGCGTCGATTGAATGGAGCGCGCTCCAGCTCATCTTATGCGCTCTGTGCGGCCTCCTTGGCGGCACCGTGGGTGGCCTTCTTGGCTCCGGCGGAGGCTTTGTTCTTGGACCATTACTCCTAGAGATTGGTGTTGTCCCCCAGGTGAGCTGTCCAACTTTTTCTGTTTCTTTGCTACTTTTTTTATCCCGTCTTTTACTACTTTTATTTTTTTTTTCTGTCTTTTATGTTTGTACAGTGTATTCATGGTCTGTGAGGCATCTTTCTATTTATTCTATGAGAATTTATGTCTATGGGCCCAACTCTCCTAATATTCAATGAGGAACACATTATTTTGGAGTTATTTAACCAGAGATATCAATTGTCAATTGAGTCTCTTACAAATATTTTTTTAAAAAAAAATAGCTAATATATTCAATTTCTATACAACAACAATAACAAACCTTTTATCCCACTAAGTGGGGTTAGCTACATGAATCCTTTTTCTCAATTGAGTTCTATTGAGTGTCATATTTTCATTTAATTCTAATAAATTAAGATCATTTTTATACAATATGCCCAAGTCATTATTTGTCTAGTTTTGTCTTTCTTAACATAAGTCGAATCTAAAACTTCTATTCTCCTAGTCGTATCATCAGACGGACGACTTTTAATGTGACCAAACCAACTAAGATGATCCTCTCTAATTTTGTCTGGAGTTACACCAACTTTATCACGGATATATTTATTTCAGCTCTTCTTATGTGCTTTCTAAGTGTCAAATATATTATATTTCTGTTTATATGTTTATTAGATGGAGGCAGTAATAATCATCTTGATATCTGAAGAAATCATAATATTAAAGTTTAATATAAATACTATTTACATCTTAATAAATAACATAGAATCAATTCTTGAGTATTTGATAGAAATACTAATATCTATATCTACATTTATATGATATGTAGATTATCTTGATTAATTATATATCATTTGAACTCTTTTAAGACAACAAAAATATAAGAATCCCAAAATCAACTTACTCAGTAGAATCTAATATCTAATAATTTTAATTGCTTAATGATATTTATTCCACTGTAAGATTGAGAGCCTTCCTTGCATATCCATATATAAACTCTCTAATATTTACATATATAATATGTAAAATACTTTTTAAACTTAATACCTTCTAAATTTTTTCAGACGGGAAGAATATAACAATCTCAAAATTGGCCTAACGAAAATAAAGTTTGTTGGTGATATTTAGGACTTTAAAAATGGGCTCGATGCTCATATTTGATTCAATGATCGTCTTGAATTCAACTTATTTTTATAGTCTCATTTATTTAAAGAGGCAAGCATAAAAATTATCTTGTTTGATTTTGTTCAACTCGATGAGAGCTTGACAATATTAGTGAATGGGTATATTTTTTCTACATTCCTATATGTGTGTTATGCATGTATATATTTTTGTGTGTGCCTATATTCATGGAGATTAATACTCAAATGCCAGGCCAAATAATAGTTGAGCTTACTCAAGTTCAGCTCATTTATACCCTTATCAAACTCACATTTTAGACACCCTCCACCATTGAGTAGTTCACATCAAAGGAACTTAGAACTTGTGTGATCGAATCGTTTTGGGCATCTTGTTTTGAGATGTAGTTGACTGTATAGACATGCGGCTTTGTACTGGTATATAGACAAGCACGTGGACACTTAGGGACCAAGATTTTAGTCATGTTTGAGATTGGGCAACTGCTTAAAGTTGCATGTTGTTTTGGATGTGATTTAGATGAAGCTTGAGATAAAAAAATTGGGGAAGTATTACTCACACTAGTATATGGACATTGTCAATTATTTGTTTGGTCATCATGCACTCTATCATTATTGATCACTCTGAAGCCTCTATTGAATGAAACTTGTGTAGCCACTTATAAACACAAGCACTTTTGGTATAGGCTTTACCACTCATTTGAATGATGGGTTGCCATAAGTTATCATAAAGAATTAGATTTTGGGTGATTAATATTCTTATCATGTTCAAAAGATTCAAGTATTATATAAGTAGATATGATAATTTGTTTTAACTAAATCAAAACTAAAAGGTCACGTAATCACTTTACTGATGAATATGATGAGAGATATTATGAGATAAAATGTTAAACTAATTATGATCGAATAAGAAAATATCTAAATCATATTCTTTCGTCTATATTGTTTATTCATAGGCACGCACACGTACACACACATCCAAAAATGGCATGCACAGATCTAGAAGCAGCTGATAGTCAAGATCAAATACTAATGTTCATGAAGCTGATCAATTGGAGAGCCCATAGCTGATCGAACACCTTAAAAACGACAAACAAAGGCCTATCTACCTAGGCTGCTCGATAGAAGATGACCTCTCCCACCTAAGCCAAGGACTGATATCCCTAACAGTCTCGCAAATATTGTTGTGCACTCTCCCAAAGCCTTCCTTAAAAATCACCATGAAACAAGTTAGTTGGTCGGGTACAACACTCAAAACCGACTGGCTTCCTAGGGCAATGACCACTTGGCAACCAGACAACATAGCTGACTGACACCAACTTGGCTAACCGATTCAAGGACTTGCCGACTGAAGTGTCCAAGAATACCAAAAGACGCTTAAGTCAGTTACAAATTCAAAAAGACAAAACAAAAGACAATACTCATTAAAACAAGGGCTTATATATATTTTTCTATTGTGTGGCTCTTTGTTCTCAATAAATAGGGGGTCAGATGTAAAAGGAAATTTTTGTCTCTTTTCTTTAAACCCATACTCTATAGGGAGGACTTTCTCTCATCCTCTCTTATAATCTCTATTTTCAAATATAAAATGGGTCATCAAGTTTGAGAATAACCCAGTTCACCCTTACGGGGCAATATTGTTTGTTCACTTTTATTTCCTTTGTATTTCTTTGGCTCCTCTATTTTTCATCTCCTCCTTATCGACCACTCCTCCTTGTCGACGACTCCGATTCTTGGGCATGACTGGATCCAACTAGAGAGATAGAGAGAGAGAGAGAGAGAGAGAGAGAGAGAGAGAGGGTGGGGGGAGTGAATCGATGTTAATTCTCTCTCTTTTTTCTCACATATGAGTTGCTTTTGTGACATCTATCAATTATGAGGACCAGTTTTTTTCCCCATGGAAAAGATGGGTACTTAAACCTATCAATTTAAGATTTTCAATCAATTTTTCCATCATTCAGGCAGCAATTAAGCCCAAAGTTCTCCCATAAAAACGTGGGCCGCAGTACTCCATTATTGCAGTACTGGCTTGGTGTAATCATTTAGGAAAATCAATTATTGCAGTCTCACAACTGCTTGCTGCGTTGGGTGTATTTTCTCTCCGATGGGTTTTAATGAAAATCAATTCAAGAATCTAGCACAAAGATCAAAATGTTGGCCGGTGGGTAGGTAGAGTAGGCCAAGTTTTAGCTAGCCTTTTTTAACCTTGGCGGCTTCTCCAATCACTGTTTAAAGATGCAATGAATGCAAATGTCAATATGCTTTGATTGTTTTGAGCTGTCCAGGAGATTGGACATTTTGGATTTTTCTTCGGCCTGCTGTGCTTAACTCATCTGTGTCCCGGTGCTTGGCATGTTTTACATGCATATTCCATGAGTTCTATAAGTACGAGCTTCTTGTTTTTATTTCATTTTTTCAGTTTTTTAAATTAAAATAAAATAATAGCTTCGTTTACTTATGCTTTTATAGATCTAGGTTAGGTATTTTCTTTTAAAGTAAAGTAATATATATATATATAACACCACATTTTATATATTAAAGGGAGCCACTAGAAATATGCAAGTAAAAAAAAATAAGCAAAAGAGACAATAAACAATAGTTTTAGATTTTTGTTTTGAGAAATAATAGTTGAGGGAAGGAGTAGATTGGAATAAATGTGTAGACCAAACTAAATTTGGTTAAGGTGTTTAGTCTCGAGTCAGTGTAACAAAAGCAAGTTGAATGATGCAAACAATAGCAAGTTTCTCACTTATATATGAATCTTGCATATTATCTAAAGCTTCTTAACTATTTTAACTTCCTTTAATTTGTTAATTCATCTAAACTTTTATAGGTTGCCAGCGCTACAGCGACATTTGTCATGCTTTTCTCATCATCTCTCTCAGTTGTGGAGTTCTATTTTCTCAAAAGGTTTCCCATGCCCTATGGTAATAAACCACAACCAATTCTTATTACCCAAAACAATTAATCGTCATTAGTTAACATAACAAAACTTCTAATTACTCTTAAATTGTTTTGTGTTTCAGCTCTATACCTGATAGCTGTATCTGTGACTGCTGGATTCTGGGGACAGTTCTTGGTAAGGAAGCTGGTGAAGTTTCTAAAAAGAGCTTCCATCATTGTCTTCATCCTCTCCGCGGTCATCTTTGCGAGTGCTCTAACTATGGGTAATGCTATCTTCTCATCAACTTGGTCCTAGTTACAACAGATTTTATCTTAATTTGTTTTCAAAATATATAAATATAGTATATTATTTATGTGAATGATCATTTTTTACAGGCGTGGTTGGTGCTGACAAAAGTATTTACATGATCAAACATCACGAGTACATGGGTTTTCTTACATTTTGCCAGAACTGATAGATGAATGTTAGGGGGCAATTATGTTCGTCCAGCATTAGAAATAAGTGTGGTGTCAATACCTTATTGACAGAAATCACTCAAAAGAGTTAGTGTCGACATTTCTTAGGCTTTTCTGAGTTAGCCTTCGAATTTATCAAGTTTTCATTTTTAAATTATTGTATATGTCTATGTATCTAGACTTTATTTGGACGGTAATGTAAAATATTTTTTTATGCTATTTTTTTTTGCAGTTACATAATATAATTTCTTTAATGTTAGGTATCTAATCTTATTAGTTAATCGTTATGTACATAACAAACTACACAAATAGAAAAGCATATAAATTCATGTTTTAATGCGAGCTAGCTCATCCGCGACGCCTCACTCATTCTCAAATTCTTCTTGAATAGTGAACATTCTTACTCTAATATCACTAAAATAAAATAAATCAGAAGAGTAAGGAACCGCAAATGCTTGTATCATTTTTATTTTTGCTTTCATTCTCCTCTCTAGCCTCCTGTCGAGTAAATCTGAGTATAATTCATTGTTGTTCTCTTGTATTCATAGCTTATATGAACTAATATGGTCTTGGTATAAACAAATAATCATCTTTCACGCCATTTGGCATCCACTATAAGATTGTTAATTGCATGTTAGGAGGAAGAGGAGACATTGCTGATCAGAGTCGAATACATGTTTTAGTTGCTAGATTAACTAGATTTAAAGCATGAAGCCTATAATATTGATAAATGCTTATTTTTGATGAACTCTATCGACAAGTACTAGCTAGTTGTTATCACCAAGTAAGAGAAGGTTTCCCTTATTCTTCCATCAACTTCAACAGCTCAGGTCAACTCATTTTATGGATAAGGGTAAATCTTTTCTTCTTAATGTTGATATTTCATTCCTTCATATTTGAGGTACCAGTCATGCACATTATTTTTTTTATCGCAAACATCCGAGAGTGCATCATTTTGGAATGGATAAGTTTTCAGGATATGACAAAGGCTAAAAGTTTATGGAAGAAACTTTACTTTATTTATCACATTTACTTAACTTGATGCAAACTCAAAGACTCCACCCTTATTTATAGCAGTATCACCTTCTAAATTAATGACTAGGATTGTGTCACTACAATTCCAATCTAATTGTTACAAATAATTTCATATATACCACACAATAATTCCACACCTACCACACCTACCACACAATAACTTCATACCTACCACATATTCTAGAATAAGCTTTTAGATGAGACATAATTAGGCTTTATTTAAACAACTAAAATCAAGTTTATATTTCAACATCCCCTCTTAAAATTGATTTTGTTACTTCAAATAAACTTCTCAATTTAATAAAGTCTTCACTTTTGAGTGGTTTGGTAAAAATATTTGTAACTTGATCTTGAGACTTCATGTATTGCACTTGTATCTCCTTTCTTTCGATGCATTTTCTGATG
The DNA here is from genome assembly GCA_003013225.1 of Phalaenopsis aphrodite. Lineage (NCBI taxonomy): Eukaryota > Viridiplantae > Streptophyta > Magnoliopsida > Asparagales > Orchidaceae > Phalaenopsis > Phalaenopsis aphrodite. The sequence continues at coordinate 3,279,462 of NEWO01000020.1, read as the reverse complement.
TAGTGATAGTGCATATCAATGTGTTTGCTTCTATCGTGGAAAACTGGATTCTTTGCTAGCGTGATTGCATACTTGCTGTCGATATAAATCTTGATCGTCTCTTCATGTGGTAAACTTAACTCCTTTAATAGGTTTTGAAGCTAAATTGCATGAAAAACACATGAGGTTGTAGCCATGTATTCTGCTTCGCAAGTAGAAAGAGTGACAATTGGTTGTTTCTTTGACATCCAAGTGAAAGCAGTGTCTCCTATGAAGACGCGAACCCTGTAGTGCTTTTTTATCATCCATATCTCCTGCATAATCATTGTCGCTATATCCTACAAGCTTGAAATTGTTGGATGATGAGTAAAATAAGCCAAAATCAATTTTACCTTTGATATAGTGCATAATTCTTTTAGCGGTCTTTAGGTGAGTAGTAGTCTTAGTCTCCATGTAGCGACTGAGAAATCTAACAACATAAAAAATATCAGGTTTTGTGCATGTTAAGTAGCGCAAACTTCCAACCAAACATTTGAAAACCGTTGGATCAATGTTTTTCCCTTTATCATACTTTGATAGCTTGGCTTCACATTCTACAGGGGTTTTTATAGGTCCGCTATTATCCATTTTGAACTTTTTCAATATCTCTTTTGCATAACCATCTTGAGATATGAAAATCTCATCTTCTGTTTGTTTGACTTCAATGCCAAGGTAGTATGCCATGAGCCTAATATCTGTCATTTCGAACTCTTTTGTCATCGCTTCTTTAAACTTTTCAAACATGTTTGGATTGTTTTCGGTGAAGATCAAGTCATCGACTTACAAACAAACAATCAAGACATTTTCATCCTCATTCTTGATGTAAAGAGCATGCTCATAAGGACACTTCATGAAGCCTTTCTCTTGCAGATATTATCTATTCGGCTATTCCATGCTCTTGGTGCTTGCTTCAACCCGTATTGAGTCTTTTTTTAGCTTTAGAACTTTATCTTCTTACCATTTGACTTCATATCGCGGTGGCTACTGAATGTAGACTTTTTCTTTGAGTATTTCATTCAAGAAGACAGATTGTACATCCATTTGATATATTCTCCACTTATTTTGAGCTATCAAAGAGATGATTAGTCTAATAGTTTCTAATCGAGAAATATGGGCAAATACCTCATCATAGACGATGCCTGCTCTTTAACTATAGTCTTTTGCCAACAATCTTGTCTTGTATCTTTCAATTTCTCCTTTGGATATCTTCTTTGATTTGTACACCCACTTCACATCAATTGTCTTATCTCCTTTAAGAAGTGAAGCTATCTCACATGTGTTGTTCTTCTCGATTGCCTTAATTTCTTCATCCATTCCATCTTTCCACTTCTTGTTTTGTATGACTTCTTGGAAATCCATGGGTTCACAGTTGGCAAAGAGACAAAAAAGAGTAAGATTATATTGATTCAGAGTTACCTCATAAAGATCTTCTAATCTTCTGAAGCGTGATACTTTTTCACTTGAATTTTCTCTTGAAGTTGATGACGACGAGTCGCTTTGATTACTTATAGTCAATGTTGTTTGTGGATAGTAGGCTCTTCTTGAAAGTATGGGAAAAAATTACGGTCCTCATCATGTAGTCCCCAATCCTATTCTCCTCCTTCATCGAATATGACATCTTTGTTGATGTTTTTCTTCTCTGTATTTGGATTGTATAACTTGTAGCATTTCAAGTTCTTTTCGTAACCAATAAAAATGAACTTCTAGCTCGTCATTCAGCTTATTTTTTTTCTCGTCGGGTATGTGTACATGAGTTATGCATAAAAATACTTGTAAATGAGAGATGTCGGGTTTCCTTCCACTCCATGTTTCTTATGGTGCTTTCCCAACACACTTGTTGATGATCGGTTGGACAAATAAACAGCACATGCAACCGCTTCTGCCCAAAATTCCTTCGACAATCTCTTGCTTTTTAGAATGCTCCTTACCATGTTAAGAATGATTCTATTCTTTATTTTCACTACTCCATTTTGTTGGGGGGATCTTGGAACAATTAGAAGTCAACGTATTAAATTGGCTTCACAGAAATCTTGAAATTCTTTTGAAGTGAATTCTCCTCATCAATCAGATCGCATAGCTTTGTTCTTAAGACCATTCTCTTTCTCTACATCTACCTTAAACTTCTTAAATACTCCAAAAATCTCTGATTTTTGTTTTAAGAAATAGACCCATGTTTTTCGTGAAAAATCATCTATGAAGAGAAGAAAGTAGTTGCTCTTACCGAGTGAGCTTGACTTTATTGGACCGCAGGCATCTGTATATATGAGCTCAACAGGCTTTTGGGCTTGAACTTGACTCCCTTGGAAAACTTTTCAGAAGTGCATTCCGAGTAAACATCCTTCACATAATTGATCAGGGTGGTTGATGTAAGGTAGTCCTCTCACCATCTCTTTCTTTGAAAGCAAATCGAGTCCTCTGAAGTTGAGATGCCCAAATCGAAGATGTCAGAGCCAAGAAGCATCTTTATAACATGTCTTCAAACATTTGGCAATATCATTTTGAATGTTGTGTTAAAAAATTCTATTTTTAGACATTGACACCTTAGCAATCAAGTTACCAATATTGTCTTTTAAGAGAAGAGTATTTTCTTTCAAATGATTATCATATCCTTTCTCCAAGAGTTGTCCTAAAGTGAAGATGTTGCTCTTCATATTCGACACAAAGTAAACATTAAAAATAAATTGTTGCTTCCCATTTTTCTGATGGATGAGAATGTTACATTTCCCTTTCACCTATATCTTGGACTCATCTTGAAAAGACACATTACCGCTTATTGATTCGTCAAGCTCTACAAACATGTTTCGTCTCTCACACATATAGTTGCTTGCATCGGTGTCCAGGTACCATGTACTATCTTCGCCTCTTTCATTGTCCTTGTATGCTAGAAGTAGAGTGTCATTTTTTTCTCTTTTTTCTTCAATGTAGTTGACTCTTTTATTAACTTTGTACTTAGATGTTCTACATTCTTTCGCATAATGCCCAAACTTGTTATAATTGAGCACTTAATTTGAGATTTATCATACATCGAGTTTGAGAGCCCTCGACCACGTCCTCTTGTAGATCTTTCTCCTTTCTCATAGTTATTGTTGGTAGTCCATCCTTGCTTGCTAGCATGACATCGTTCTTGTCCACTACCTCTTCCATGTTGGCTTCTAATATTGTTGAAGCTTTCATCTTTCTGAGTTAGTTGGAGATTCGTCTTGAGAAGTTGTTCAACAATCTCTTCATTCATCTTCTTGTTTTCTTCATGGACTCGCAATGAACCCAAAAGTTGCTTTATCGTCATGGCTTGTAAATCCTTGGTCTCTTCGATAATGGTTGTGATATTATCAAATTTTAAATATAACGATTGAAGAAACTTTTCCATGATAATCACATCTTCTAACTTCTCACTATTTCTTTTTAGTTGATTGGAAATAGTAATGACTTTAGAAAAGTAATCGAAGACCAACTCGCTTTCTTTCATATGCAAAACATTAAATTGGCTTTTTAAAGTTTGAAGTCGTACCTTTTTAACCTTCTGTTCTCCCTTATACGAGACCTCGAGTTTCTTCCATGTTAGCATGGCCGAAGTAGCACTTGAGATCTTTTCAAAACCATCTTCATCTAAAGCTTGATAGATGAGAAAGAAAGCCTTTTTGTCTTTCTTTCGCAAGTCTCTTGAGCTATCCTTTTGTGTTATGGATAGAGCGGACTCATCGCTTGGCATATCGTAGCCTTTCTCCACACCTCCCAAACGTCATGCGCTCCAAAGAGTGTTTTCATCTTGATACTCCGATTGTCGTAGATGCTTTCCTTAAGCATCGGAACTTGGAAGGAAACCATGCCAGCGTTTGTCATTGCTATAAAAAAGAACCTTTAGTCTCTGATATCACTTTGTTGGAATGGAGAATCTTTTAGGATATGAAAAAAGCTAAAAGTTTATGGAATAAACTTCACTTTATTTATCACATTTACTTGACTTGATGCGAACCCAAAGACTCCACCACAATTTATAGTAGTGACACCTCCTAAATTAATGACTAGGATTGTGCCACTACAATTCCAATATAATAGTTACAAATAACTTCATATCTTGCACATAATAATTTCACACCTACCACACAATAATTTCTTACCTACTACATATTCTTGAATTAGCTTTTAGATAGATATAATTAGGCTTTATTTAAATAACTAAAATTAAGTTTATATTTCAACACATCATTCCATTACATGTTAGGCACCAGAAATTAACTAAGGATATACAATGCTAAAATCAACCGTTTTGACCATTTTATCAAATTTTAGAAGACTCAAATTTTATACAATAGCTAAAACTCAATAAAGTGCTGGTACATATTTGCTTACATCTTTATGGATTCAACAAGGAAGTGGTATAAATCGAAGTCAAAAGGACCCATTGATGCTGTTAAACGGATGTGTGACCATCATTTCCCCTTCCAACTGCTTCAACTCATCCTCTCCAACAGAGCTAAGTACCATACCGACAGGCCTCGCTGCCATCGCTACAGCACTCATCTTTGTGGCCGCCGCCGCCGTCGCCGCAAAGAGGAGCTCCTGTTGCCTCACCTCCACTGTCATCCTAACATCATCCAACACTCTCCTCGCCGCCTCCAGCTCCTCAACACTCATCCCTTCCATTTCTTCCTTCTCCAACGCTCTCCCAAGCTCTTCTCCCAAGAGCGCCACTGCAGCTCTCAGCCTATCCTCCGCCAGCGCTTTCCTCTCCATTGCTGCTTCCATCTGCTGCTCCAGCTCGCTGCGATTAATTCTTTCAAACTCTTGTCACAACTTATTAAATAATACAGTGAATAAATGTTCAGTAAAAAGTTATGTTTCTTTTTTTTTTTAATAGGAGAAAAAAATATAACTTGTTAAGTTGTGATAGTCTAATTAAACCTTTTACTGAATTGAGTTACTTAATCAAATATCTATAAAATAGTAAATAATATTAAATATTTTGTGCCTAAATCAACATCTTTTAACCAATATTAAAAAAAAAAAAAATCTTCCATTTTTTATCAGAAGTGCTTCAAAATTAGTATATTTATTTCAAGGCAACAAAATAAATGAAAAATAAAATAAAAATCAGTAATTTAAAAACTCATTCTATAAATTAAAAAACTCGTTCGGATGCAAAAAAACTACCAATTATTTTTTCTTTTTATCGCTAAGTTATTAATTTCAGAAGAAATTAAAAAAAATGCAGACTGCAGAGTGTCTACATGCGCTGTAGGTTGAGCTGCCAATCCGCCGCCTGCTGAGCGTCGTCGGAGACCACTCTCCCCTGCTCGAGAAAGCGCGCAGCGATAGAGTCAACGGAGGGATGGCCAAAGCTGAAGGGCTTTCCTGCCGGCGAGAAAGCAATGATGACGAACTCGACGCCGCATAGGATCGAAAGTTCGCTGGCTTTCTTCATAATTCCCTGCCGGCGTTTAGTGAACGCCACCTGCCGCGCCGCCTCGTTCCTGATCTTCTTTATCTCGATCTTTTGGCGCCCGCGGCTGCTCTTTTTCTTCCTGTTCAACGTTTCCATGGCGATATTTGCTCAACTAATTTGTAGGACGAGATGACGATGATCCGAATACTTAATAGATTTTTCGGAGACATAAATGGAATGGTATATTAGGTGGATATATGGTAAGGTGGCGAATACAGTGTATTGCTTGCTTTATCTCTTTATTTTAGGGGGATTTATGGTTGTGGTCAACCGCACTTGGAAAGTTGACCTTTCGCTTCTCGATGTCAAACATTAACAGAATCGCAGTGGAGCTAAAGACATGAACAGCTACATCATCCAGAAATATCAAATTATTACAGAACAGAATTGTAGAGTTCTTTATTACTTGAGGTATTATAACGCCGTCGATCGTCTTGATGAAGAAAGACTCACTCTCTATCTCTAAGTCTCCTCTCACTTTCTCTCTCTCTCCTCACCTTCTCTCTATATCTCTCTACCTGAGAGCCACGTCCAAGAAGGGAACACCAAGAGGGGGAGCAGTCTTGAGATTCTTCTGCCTCTTAAAGCAAAAAACGCCGAAGGAGATGAAAAACACAAAGGGAAAGATGTATCTCTAAGATGGGGGTTTCTTGCATGCTTCTAAATCTCCCTATTTTGGCCCATTAAAGGCAAGGCATCATATCTGCTAATCAACAAAGGAAAGGCTGGAAGGCGGGATTCCGTTTTTTCAACAATTACTTGCATTTGATCCCCTTGAAATTTGATGTTACTTCTAGCTTGCGCTGATTGTTCTCATTGCCTGGCAGATAGGGCTCTCAAAAAAGCTCCTTGTTCGCGAACAGTTCGTGTTCGGTTCGTCAATGAGTTTGTGTTCGATTTGTTCGATAAGTAGACGAGACGAACATGAACAA
>NEWO01000020.1:3213040-3272854 GCA_003013225.1 Phalaenopsis aphrodite | reverse complement strand
TAATTAATTTATATATATTAATATTAGGGATGTCAAACTAGCTTGTTATTCGCGAACAGCTCGTGTTCGACTCGTTCGTTAAGAAACGAACACGAACAGTGACTTCACGAACAATTTCAAACACGAGCTTATTTCAAACAAACTAAATTTCAAACGAACCGAACACGAACACAAGCTCTGTTTGTTCGTGTTCGGTTCGTTTATACCCCTAGTGGCAGAAGTCATATTTTTTAAACTTGTTATATATCTGAACTCTTCATTTAAAAAAAAAACTATTTCTTTTTTATCTTTTTCAGTCTTTTCATAAGCCTTTTTTTGGATTCACCACTTGCTTTTCTTTTGCAACTTTTTGCTATTTTGATTTTTAAAAAGTGAAATACAAATTTATATGCATATTTAATATGAATGTTTGAAGAAATTAAAATTTAGGTGTTTAGAAATTTAATGGTATGTAAATAAATCTTCAAATTATATTTTATTTCACCAAATATACTCAAAATTTAAAATTAATATTAAGCAGTTCAAAATATTTACATTAAATTATTTCTGGATGTTTGAAGAAATTAATTTTAATATTCCAAATTTTAACTTGTGATTTTATGCAATCTTTTGAATTCAAATATAATAATTTAATTTCGCTGGAATTAAATGAATTATTGCATTATCTTTAAAGTTAAAATATTCTGATCATTATGTGAGGTGCCATTTTTTTTAAATAATAATGTAAACATGTTGAGTAAAAAGAAGAGAGTTTTTACATTAATTTTATGCCAATTGCATAATATTCTGCGGGCATTTACATTATTATATTTACAAATCTTTTATCTAAACATGTACATTTACATGCATGACACTTTTGTTATTTAATATTACTTAGTTCCTAAAAGTAAAACACAAGATGTTTCTGGGTGGGTCTTAGTTCTAATAAATGTGTTTTCTTTAGTTCTAAATGGATCCCTATTATGAGGAAGAACTCGATTCAAGACTTTACTAGTTGTAGTAAAGGGTTTTTTGCCTATTACTTATTTGGGCTTCAATTTTGATAAAGGTAAAAGAAAGGTTCATTTTTTTGAATCTTACTGAGAAGATCAATAAGAGGATTTCATCTTTCGAGAGTTTGTTTTATCTTTTGGAGGTAAGGTTACCCTACTTAAAAGTGTGTTTACTTCTATACTTCTTTATACTCTTCTTTTTATGAAAATTCCTTCTAATCTTAATAAAAAATTGGAGAATAGTTTAATAGATTCGTTTGTGTTGGTAAATACCTTAAAATTCATTGGATGAGTTGGGTGAAAATGTGTAAACCTACTCATTCTGGTGGTTTGGGTTTTAGAAGCATCGATGATTCTATAAAAATCAGTTTTTTGAAGCTTTGGTTTCAATTTAGAAGTTTAAATTCTCTTTAGTCTCTTTTGATGAGAAAGAAATATTGTGGTAGTTCTCACCCTCTTTCTATCAGATCAAATTCATTTGACTCGTTTGTTTAGATAGAAATGCTTAAAGTTGTCAGAATTACAAAGGATTTCTTATACTAGGATGTTGGTAATGAGAGTTGTAGCTTATGGAATGATAATGGGTTTGGTGAAGCTCCTCTTGCTAATTCTTATTTGGGCCCTTTTGAGATTGAGTTTGCTGTTGAAAATTATTGGAATTAAAACAATTTGGACTTACACAAACTAAATGGCTTGGTTGGAAGAGAGGATGCTAATCTGATTGCTAAGATCCATATTACTGTTGGTAATGATAATATTAAAATCAAAGCTCAAAGTGATAGCTCAATCTCTAAAACTTTTGTCAAGTTTCTTCATTTTTCTAATGACATGAATTTAAATTGAGCTTGAATTTTTTTTCTTGAAGCCTTCTCATTCATTCTTCTTTTGAAAGCTTTTTTATCGTTAATTCCTACGGATGATATTCTTAAAATGAAAGATTTGAGGCTCTTCTCTACATGTTTTCTTTGCAATCAAGATGAGGATAATGCTGAACATATTTTGTAAACTGTGCTTTTGCAAAGGATATCTGGTTAAATATTTTTAATCTTTGTGATAAAAGGATTAATGAAATAAAGATGAATTATATTGCTGGTTTTTGCAACTTTTGGAGGAATTATATTGGAGGTTTATTCTTTGCTTCCATTCCAATTGTAGTCTTTTGGTTCTTTTGGTTTGCTAGGAATGAAGCAAAACCCAAGGGTAATTTGATTTCAAAACTTCTATGTTTTAATTTTATTAAAAATTTTATTTTTAAGATGCTTAAGATAAGCCTATTAGAAGTGATATATTGCAGATTTTTAATGAATTCAATATCTCTATTCATGCTAACTGTAAACATTTTATTAACTTGATTATGTGAAAGAAAACTAATAGAGGTGTTCTGAAGTTAAAGTAGATGATGGTTTGAATAATTTGATTGCAGGTATTGGTGGGGTTTTTCATAACTCCATTGGCTTTTGTTTACTGTGGTTTTATGCTTCCATGCATGCGATTTCTCCTATTTTTTTATTGAAGTTGAGAAGGTTTTTTTGGTTTTGTTTTTGACTGATAGATGTGGTTGGAATTATATCGTGACTAAATTGGATTCTCTTGAATTGTGAAAATATTGCCATAAGAGGTTATTGACTTTTCATATGAAAAGAATATTTGTTTTACTTGAGTTTGTGTAGGTTTATTGGATGTTTTATGTTTAGGCAATCAATGTGTAAATTGGGCGGCTAAAAGAGGCTTGGACTCTCAGAACTTTAACATTTCTACTATTATTCCTTAAGAGCTAGATCAATTGATTAAAAGTGACGTTCTGAACATCCCTTATAATGGCATTGATAAGTCTTTTTGCGTAGAGTTGTAATCTTGGCTAAAGGTTCTTAGGTTTTTGTTTTTCTTATGTGAGCTGTATATGTGGGGGTGTTTAGTAAAACTATTAGCCACCTCTTTATAATTATTTTTTTGATGAAAAAACAATTCTTAAGGGATTCTTTAAAAAAAGTCCTAAAATAAAAATACATATTTCTACGTATAGATTTTTGAGACCAAATGTTATAAATAAATATCAAATTTTAGGCATTATATATATATATATATGTAAAAATTATGTGTTTTATATGCAAATTTTCTTATATTTTAAAACCCAATTGTTCACAATAATATGCTAAAAATCGATTTGAAGAACTCATAGAAGACAAAAATTAATCAAAAAATATTAACAAACTTTTATAAAAGTTTTGACCAAGCAAACTTAATTGAAATATCATTTCTCACCATTTACTCCATCTAATGATCAAACAAACAACCAAAAATAAGTAAACCAACCGCGGCTTATTCAACTTTCATGATAAATTACTTCAGATTTTCTCTATTTCTTAATAAACAAATCCCATCTCAGTATTTTAATTTTTAATTAAATAATTGATGTTGCTTACTAATTAATTATTAGTGCTTGCTAATAAGACCTTTAATTAGAAATCAAACATAATTTCGCTCTCGTAGACTTTGGGGTCCACATGCCACGTCCCCGGTCTATTTCCACCCATTGAGTAGACCACGTCCTCGGCGCTCCAACCACCCCGTAGCAGTGTTAGTGCCAAAAGCCGCACGTGCCACATCAAGTCCAATCTATCCGTCACCACCGTCCGTTTGCCCCTCATCCCCTCCTCAGCACCGTCCGATTCACCCATCATCAGCATCTCCCTCACTTCCTTCTCCCCCCAACCACCCTCCCGCAGCCTCCACCCCAAACCTTTCATCAGTTTCTCCATCCCATCACTTCCGCCGCCGGATATCTCGCCCGTAATCACGCATCCAGAGGCCAAATCCGTCCAGACTTCAATCCTCCTCGCCTCGGTCGCAGCCAACGCCGGAGGAGGCGAAGGCGGCTGGAAGAACAGCTCCTTGATGCAAAAGAAATCGGATAGGTGGAATCCGCAGCAACGCACTTCTTTCCCGCGAACATAGAAAATGGGATTTCCGGCTTCATTGGGGGTTGCGGGAATGTAGAAGTGGCGGTAAACAGGGACGAGCTTAGGCGCGCCGCCAAGGAGGGATCGAGCCCGGGCGATGGACTCGGCATGGGAATCTGGACGGCGGCCCCACGCAAGCGGCCAGAATCGGGTATTAGAGATTTCGTAGAGGAGGTCGGAGGAAGGGAGGGAGGCGAGGATTTGGAGATGCTGCGGCGAGGCGTAGCGCCAGTTTGGAAATCCGGGGCCGACGGGGAGGCCTAGGTGGAGAAAAGAGCGGAGGTCCGGCGGGAAGTGGAAAGCGAGGGATGATTCGATGGCGGCGAGCTCGTCGTCGGAGAGGCCTGTTGCGATGGCAACGCCGGAGGATCTGAGTTTGTCGATAATTGTTTTCGAATGCGTGGCCAAGGAGGCGCCGCCACGAGGGAGGTAATGCTTGGTATTTTCATCGAGGCGGATGCCGGCAGTTACATGGATCAATTCCGTGGCCGGCATCTGGGCTCGGTGCGAAAATCTGAGCTGCAGGCTGAAGGGCGCGGCTGGTAAATTTTATAGTGCCAATGAAGACACGTGGCGGACGAAGGAGAGGCCATAAAATTAAGCGGGCTGCTTTTTGGCGGAAGAAGGATTGGGAGAAAATTACTGAGGAGCTAACTCAGCTTAGCAGTTCAGGAGCTTCTGTAACGGTGTACTGTTGATTAAGCTGATTAATGATATATTTGGGGCCGCTGTTGGGTGGCATTTTAAGGGTTATTTTTAGGGTCTAAAATCTATTCGAATTGGATTAAGATATATAACCTGAGCTACGAGTTAAAATTTTGAATCCAAATTTTTTTAGCTAAATTTGAGCCAACCCAAGCTCGTCTCGAAATCATATCGTTAACAGCTTTAACATCATTGTAGTATCTTTTTATTTTACAAAACTGTTTTTTATCTGCATTCTAAAAAATCTACCGCTCAAAACTATATTTTTACATACAACATGCGGTGAGTACTAACTCATATATATATATATATATATATATATATATATATATATAATAGGCAGCTTTTAAACAACTTATTCAAACCACTATAGCTGTCTCCAATATATCATAATATATTTTTTCCGGTTGCAAAATAAATAAATAGTTATTTTCTTATATCATGTTATTTACTTAATTAAATTTATAGAAAGTTATCAAGTGCTAATAATGTTAAAGTGAGTTTATTATTTTAATGTTAATTTATCATTTTAATCTTGAATATACATAAATTAGTGTAAAATAACAATCTTTAGATCAAGTTAGGTGGCATAAAAGATATGATGTTTTTAATATATACTATGACTCAGCTAAAGTGAATTTTTTATTAGGAATTATCCGATATAAGATATATATAATAAAATATAATATTTATTGCGAAATACGAAGATATTAATTAATATAATGAAGTATGGAAGATTTATTTGATGATGTAAGACGTATGGGTTGTTAATGAATATATTTAAAGTGACTACAGCTCTTTTAAAAGTGAATGTGATAAAAAAAATGATTTTTTGTGAGTCGCGATTGTGCCGTGCGTTTGTGTGTGGGTGTGCGCGCGTGTGTGTATGCGGGTGTGTGCGTGTGCGCGTTTGTACGTGTGCGCGTTTGTGCGTGTGTGTGTTCATGTATATCTATATATATTTGCGATATAGGAAGATATTAATTAAGATAATGAAGTAAAGCAGATTAATTTGAAAATGCATGTTGACTCGTGACGTATGGGTTATTACTGGATATATTTGGAATGGCTGCACCATTTTTTAAAATGATTGTAGAAATATGATGCAAAAAATGATTTTTTAGCAAGTGGCCGTGGAGTGTGTGTGTGTCTATATATATATATATAGGTGGGTTGAAAAAAAATAGTTATGCTAACCACAAAATTTTCTAAAAAATGATAAAAAAAAATTGTTTCTTAAATAAAATTGTGGTGACAGTTAAAATCTATCGTGTAAGCAATATTGTGACTTATGATTGCACTGTTGAAAAATTAAAACAGCTTACAATGATTGTTGGCAAACACCAATATTGTGTACTTGCATTGTTGATTCATTTTTCTTAGAACGAGTTGCCTATAAGCTATAAATGCAGCACAAACCTTTATTTTTATGTCAAAGTACTTAACTTCTTTAAAACAATAATTTGTCATAAACTGACTCATAAAATTCAAACAATCAGTGCTGTGAAGATCCTTGCAGAATGACGTGAAGATATATATTTTAGAAAGTCGCAATAATGTATACCAGCTGGATGTGAAAATCCTTGCAGAATGATGTGAAGACCTTTACAAAAAACTGAATTTCATTATCAGTAATAATCATCGTGGAGAGTCTAAAGAGACAGACAAAGTTTTTCCAGACAAACTGCTTGACATTGGCTTCAGTAATCTTAGTGTGCGGCTCTGCTTCAAACCACTTGATAAAGTAGTCGACAACTAAGTTGATAAATTTTTGTTGTCTAGTAGGTATTGAAAACAGTCTCATGATGTCTACCCTCCATTGGGTGAAAGATCAATGACTCAGAAATGATGTGAATTTTAATGGCGATGCATGCATATGATTAGAGTGTAATTGACAACCTTTACACTTATGCACAAATTCGAATTCGTCTTGATTGATCGTGGGTTGGTAGAAACATTGTCTCATTATTTTTAGGGCAAGAGCTCTAACTCAAGATGCTCCCCGCATATTCGGGAATAAATTTCTCGTAGAGCATAATCAGCTTCAGATGAGGGAGACACTTGAGCTATGAACATATAAATGTCTTTTTATACAGTTCAAGCCCAATAGAATGAAGTTGGCTGCCATGCAATAGAGGAGAATTGACATGGTAACATCATTGATCAATGTTCCATCTTGGAGGAAGGAGATGATGGGGTCCATCCATGATGGCTCTTTTGGGTCATCTGTAGGCAGTGTCACCCAAAGGCCTTGAATGCTAGGAAAATGTATCTCCTCGATGCACCTTCTTTTATAGAGATCTCCAAGTGTTGAAGTAGAGAGCTTAGGGAGGACATTGGCTATGGTGTTCTACTCCCTATTTATGTGAAAGAGTTGGTACGTTTCGATCCAAGCAAGAATAGTTTTCACCAGATTAAGATATTGTACCAATGGTAAGTTATGGGTGTCAAATTCCCTCTTTACTTGGGATGCAACGAGCTGTGAATCAGTGTAGATGATCATATTACATACTTCACAGTCGATGGTGAGTTTTAATCCGACGATAAGGGCTTCATACTCACGATATTATTGGTGGCTGAAAATTTCAAGCGGAGCTCTTACTCTAATAGGTCCCACTTTAAAGAGATAATTAGTATTTCATCACCAGCTCCAGAATTCCAAATGCTTTACCTATGTACAGTGTCCACCGAGGTGATAGTGAAGGAGAAATAAGTGGCTCATCAGAAGTAGGCACTCTGCACTCCAATAAAAAGTCGGCCGACACTTTCGAAATGTTGTTTAGTCATGACAAATGGATGTCAAATTCTCCCATTTCTATTAACCATTTAATTAATCTTCATGACGCTTTTGGTTTTTGCAGGATAGCCTTCAAAGGGAGTTGTGGGTAGACGTCGATAGTGTGGGCCTTGAAATACGGACGAAGTCTCCTTACCTAGAATAGCAACACCAATGCATTCTTGTCCGTCATTGCTTAGCAGCTTTCGGTATAAGAGAGAATATTGCTGACATCGTAGATTGGCTTTTCAATCGAGCTTTCCACTCTGACTCGGACCGAGCTTATCGCATGAGGTGAAATAGTCAAGTAGATATATAACATCTCCCCTTGGACGGGCTTTGAGAGGAAGGGCGGGGAAGCCAAATATGCCTTGAGTTGCTCAAAAATAGCTTGAGATTCATATGTCCACAGAAAACCAGCGTTCTTAGCACCTTTCAATATTTTGAACAAAGGTAGATACTTATCCCCAGAATGAGCTAAGAAGAAAGATTGGTCGGCTATACGAATGTTCAACCGTTGCACCTATTTGATGTTCCTTGGGGGCGTCATGTCGCTTAGTACCTTAACTTTTTTGGGTTTGTCTCAATTACATGATGAGTAAAAATGAATCCCAGGAACTTCCTCGACTGACTTTAAAGACACATTTAGTGAGTTGAGGAGCATGTCGTACTAACGAGGAAGTTAGAAACATTCTTCCAAATGAGAGTTGAGTTGGGATGCTTCAAGGTTTTTTGCCAACATATCATCAATGTGCACCTCCATTGTATGTCTGAGAAGGCCTTTGAAGACCTAATTCATGAAGCATTAATAAGTTGCACCGGCGTTCTTGAACCCGAATGTCATAACTTGGTAGCAGTACAAACCCTTTTTTGTTTGAAAGGTGGTGGCTTCCTCATTACTAGGATACATTTTCATCTGATTTTACCCTGAGTATACATCCATGAAACTGAGCATCTGGTGTTTGAACGTGGCATCGACAAATTCAGGAGGGTGAAACTTTCTCTCAGACATGCCTTATTGAGGTCGGTGTAGTCGACACACATTCTACATGCACTACCGTTTTTTTTTTATTATGATATTGACCAACCATGTGGAATGGTGTACTTGCCGTATGATATTTGCCTCAAAAAGGTTGTTGGCTTCCTACTCGATGGCTTGTAATCAATATAGGGCAAATTTTCACTTCTTCTGGATGATCAGTTGAAAGGTTGGATCTTCCTTTAAAAAATCCATGAATATTGTTGAGTCGACACCAGAGATGTCGGTCGGAGTCCGTGCGAAAATGTCTTGGTTCCTCTAGAAGGGATCTACATATTTTGATCTCTGCTCATCAAAGATTAGGGAACCAAACCGAACTGTTCATGAGGGGTGTTAATTGGAGAGTAAGACATGGATCAAGTCTTCCAGGGAAGAAACCCGTTAAGATACACCTTCATCTTGAAGATTAAAGTTCTCGATGCTAAGTGTCGCCAATGAGTGTGGCTAAGCTTGCTTGAGGTAACATGATTGTGCTATCAGTTGATCCCCTTGTAAGACGCTGATCCCTGCTAGGGTTGGGAACTTGAGCTTTAGATGTGGCGCAGAAGTCACGACGTCGAAGATGGATTGTAGGGGTCTCCCGAAGATGACATTGTATGTTGATTATGTCTTGATGACGATGAACTGGATTGAGTGGGTTTTCTGCCAAGGAAAATCTCTCAAGACAACAGAGAGATTTATTGTTCCCTCGATCTTTACTGGTCAATTATCAAAACTATATAATAACCCTAATGCAGGTTGAAGTTTTTCTCATGTCAGTCCCAAACCGAGGAAAGTGGAGTAGAACAATATATCGACAATGCTCTCACTGTCAATAAAGATCTGCTTTACTTTGTAGCAGGGTTTGCTAATTCTTGTGCTAATGGAGAGAGGCTCTTGGTAAGGAACTTGAACTCCTTCCAAATCAAAATCATCAAAAGTAAGAGGCTCAATACACAATTTCTTCTGCAGTGGTTAGCTAGGTGTCGTGACAAGGACTTGATTGTCAACAAGGAGACTTAAAAAATTGTCTGAATTTCACCCACAACTGTTGTTACTTTTGTGTATGCTGCCTCATTGTGGGTGCATTAACGGTATCAACTGGTTTATTTTGCACAAATCGATCAAGATATTCCTATCGAATCAACCTTTCAATCTCTTCCTTGAGTTTCTTACATGCCTCAGTGGTGTTGCCATGACTTCAATGGAAATGACATTGTTGTTCATGATTCCCCGAGTTAGGTTTTAGGGGTTGAGGTCACTTAATGGTTTCCTCATCATTGATGACCATCATGATGTTAATACTTGACGTATTGAGTGGTGTATACCCTTTATTAGGTTGATGCTCACTTTAATGAAGGAGGTCATGATTCTTCTGTTGTTCAAACTTTCTCCATTATGAATATTGATAATTATTTTCGACTTTACTCTTGATCTTTCCCCCAAATTGCTCAAACAGCTCATTATGTGCGCTGATGGACTCATTTGCAGTGATATAAGGCTCGACAAGGTGGAAAATGTCAGCATAAGAACAATCTGTCTCCCGCATCAGTGATGAGTAGAAGGGTTCTGACAAAACACCCCACGGAAGAATCCTCTTTGTAACTCCGGTTCCACTCTCATAATCTGATGGGCTTTAGCAGAGAATCTGTATAAGTATTCCTTGAGCAACTCTCATTCACTTTGGCAAATTCTCAAGGTATGGGATGAATCCTTCATGATCCATCGGTTCGCCATGAACTGTTCCGTGAATAGTCTGTCAAGCTCGTTATAGGTGTTTACAGTGCCCCCTGACAGAGAATAGAACTAGGTGCGAGCTTGTTCTTTAAGAGTGGCGGGGAATACTTGACCTAGAAGCACATCAAAGGCATGTTGAATGTGCATGATGGTTTGATTGTGATCAATATACTCATAGGGTCAGTTTTGGTTCAGAGTATATCATCTTAGCATGTTAACGGATTCTTGATGGAGGTTAATATGACCATAATCGCCATCAACTATCATCGACCATAATTAATATATGTTGACCACCGTCAATTGTTGTCGAATTTCACTGTTCCTCGTCGACCATCGTCAACCGTTGTCACACACCATTGAGATATGTCGACCATTGCCGACCGTAAAAAAAAAAGGTTTGGAATTTAAGATTTTTGAACGATGACATTGATCTCGCCCGAAAATAGAGGGCAACTAATACATCATCAATATAATTTCATCATAATTGTTTTATAAAAAAAATTGTTAAATTTTGATTAAGAGTTATCTAGAGCTCTGATTTCAATAAACTTATAGTTATGCTGACCAACTCAGTGAGATGGACCAAATGGTGCCAACTTTGATCCAACTTGAATAAAATTGAGCTGAGATTAAATCATTAAACCATGTTTAGAATCCTTACAGACACATTTGAGAGGTCAAATGGATGTCAAATCAGACAAGTTTATAGTTAAATTGGGCTTCTCGACTAGAAGAATCCAATCCAAGAAGCCCAAGATTGCTTAATTCTAACATCATTAAGACACTCAAATGTCTATCAAACGTCATCTAATCGAGGGAAGCCCTCTGAGCTGTCTAATCAAACTGGTTCATATTCCCTCATCTATTATAGCTGAGACTCTATAAATAGAGCGCATTCCCTCTCATGAGGGGAGATGAGAGCTTGAGATTTGAGAAAGTGTTTGAAGCTTCGAGAAGAAGTTGAAGTCCAACACCACCACCGTCGACCATCACTGAACTCTGTTGACCACCGTCGACCATTGTCTAAAAACCTATCTTTTGCTTATATTCTAAAAACCTAATTTTTTGCTTATATTCTAAAAACCTAATTTTTCCCTTCATGAGCAATTAAAACAATGGTCACCGATCGATGAAGTGCTCATCATATATGATTAATTTAAAACATCTAAATCGACGTATGCATTGAAGACATTGGAGCTCATGATACACGGTTTTCAGCTTACTCGGCAGTCACAAAGCGCGAGGATGGCTATGGAAATCTTCTTCTAATACTATTCTGACAATTGGGTGATTTTCGAAACATTAATTATAAAGCAAAAGGATTTAAATATATTACTTTTTAGATAATAATAATAATAATAATTAAAAAAAATCTCAATACAACTAGCTATTAATTAATATGTGGTGTTCGTAAATGTTAAAGTCGTCCATCGTTAACATGCATTGTCAAGGGTTACTAATTAGCAGTTTAAATTTTTAATTAATATCAAATCAAACGGCAGTTGGACCAATTCAAATTCTTGAATCAATTTGAAATACAACCTAAACCATTACTTTTTTGTGTTTCATATAAGAAATACAAGCTGTGTGTATTCTGCTCCATTTGTCAATATTTTTTTATACTTTTATACCATGCCAATAAGATAAATAAATATTTAAGCTCAAAACTAGGGGTGGTTTAAATATGTCGAGCTTAAGGAAGTTTGATGTGTTCATATTTCACTCAGTCAAACTTGTGTGTTAGTCTATAAACAAAATATTTGTCTTCATCTCATTAGAATATGACTTGAATATGAGCAAATTTTAACAAAATTAAAATAATAATTAATGAATTTGACAAATTATTTAATTCATTTATAAGCCAATTAATAAATCTTCTAAACATTAAATTACATGACAATTACATGTATAATGAGCAAATAACGATTCGAATAGAGCCAAACACGACTGTGTCTGCGCTCTCTTGTTCATAAAAAAATGATATCTAATTAATTGCTAATGTTAGCATTATTTTTTGAGGGATAATTACATACATACCTCCCTAAACATTGATATTTACAACTTAATCACCTAAATGATTTTTTTTAACTACATAACCGATGTATCTATGCGTGCCACAATCAAACGATTGAGAATTTGGTAAAAATGAAAAACGTGGGTTGGAGTTTTACCTTACATTTTAATATTGTAATGAGAATTTGAAAAATGGATGAAAGAAGGTGATTGATTTATAATGTAATTGGCCCTATTTTGGGACAATTATACATATACTTCCCGAAATACAAGCTCTTTACAAATCATAATTTCTTTGACAACCTTACTC
The DNA here is from genome assembly GCA_003013225.1 of Phalaenopsis aphrodite. Lineage (NCBI taxonomy): Eukaryota > Viridiplantae > Streptophyta > Magnoliopsida > Asparagales > Orchidaceae > Phalaenopsis > Phalaenopsis aphrodite. The sequence goes on along the minus strand of NEWO01000020.1, from coordinate 3,260,343 downwards.
ATAACAGAATCAAATTAAATTTCTAAACTAATCTTAAATTTTAATCCTGTTAGAGTTGAATCATTAACGTTCCAGTTTATGACCCGTTTTTAGATTATGTGTCTGTTAGGGGCAACGGTGCGATGGCGGTGTGACATCATACCGTAATTTTGTTTATTTGTAAATTATATTTTGACAGCTTTTTCGAAAAGCTACCGCAAAAATTTATGTTTTCCTATCGGTTCTACTAGGTGTGGTGACAACTTTCAAAATACGATCTAACTTTTTTTTTAATTATAATAGTTACCACAATTTTTTAACCATCACATTATTTTTCAACGATTTCACAACTACTTTTTAATAAACCACAGCTGCCCCAAAAAGATGAATGCCATTCAATTTTATTTTTAAGGCTAAATAACACAATCAATCAACCATGTCAAATCAGATGATAATGTTTGAATTGATCTCGCTTTTAAACAAATTTAGCTCATTAGTATAATTCACGCTCAAAAAAAAAAAATTATGGGCGTTTACATACATGCCCCTCAATTTGTATGTAACAACAAATTAATATCTTAAAATTGCATTTTGTTATGATACGACTCAAATTTCACATAAGGGACAGATGCTAGAACGAAGCGGAGCAGAAAAATTTGTCCAATCGGGGGAGTTTCGTTACTTGGGTTGGGGGTGTTGGGGCAATGTCACACGGTACGGTACAAGGGTAATTTTGTAATTATATATTCTACTTCAGGGCTATATATATAAGATCTATTGTAACCCTAAGAGGTATTGAATTCTATTATGTACTCTTTTCTGAGATTGAAAGGAAAGCCCCCGCTCTGCTCCCGAAGACGTAGACATCTTTGTTGAACTTCGTTAAATCTCTATGTGTTCTTCTGGATTTGTGTCGATTCCTATTTTCCTTCGCCCTAATTTCTCAAAAAATGGTATTAGAGCGAGGTTTTAGGGCAGGGAAGAAAAATTTTGACGCAGAAACAAAGAAGATTTTGGTCGAGTATTTCTGCGACTGTGATGTCTGATTCAGTGCAAAGGGTTCGAAGGCTAGGGCTTCGACGATTCGTGCGAACAGACAAAGAGGAGGGCGCAATATGCAGTACTTCGGTGAATTCAACTGCTTTGCGAGCAGGGAATTAACGACACAAAAAGGTTGGAGGCGAAGGGTTTGAGGCGGCATGTGTCATTGTCGACGGAAGGCTGTTGTGCGAAAGAGTTCGCGTCCTCGCGCACGAAGCCACGGGCGCGACGACGCTCTGCAAGCAGGCTTCGAGAGTTGACGAATCGCGACGGATGGGAAGAGGTTTTTGCGAATCGTGGGAGGAGTTTGCTCGTGGCACATAGGCGTGATGGGCTTCATGCGAGGCTTCTCACAATCGGTTTTGCAAAAGCAGAAGTTGTTAGCACGACCGGGCAAGACCTTTAGCGATCAAGAGTTATACTAGGGTTTCTTCCGTGAATCGCCAAATTTGACAAGCAGTTCAGCGAATCCAACAAAGCATTTGTTTGAAGGAAGGAATTTTGGAGAGCAATTCGACAACTTGGCAGTGGAATTCACACGAGAAGTTCAGGAATTTGCAGAAGAGTTCGTTGCAGGATCAATTTCAGATGACAATTTCTTGTACAAAATTCGAGGCGATGAAGTTCAATGGAATTGAGAACTTCGAGTTATGGCAAACAAGGGTAAAAGATTTGTTGGCACAACAAGTAATCTTGAAGGCTTTGCGGGCAACAAAACCAGATGCTATGGAGGATGAAGATTGGGAAGCATTGCAACAACGACTTGCAACAACCATACATTTATGTCTGGCGGATGAAGTTATGTATTACGTGATGAATCTAAAATCTCTAGGGGAGGTATGAAAGAAATTGAAAACTCAGTTTATATCCAAACCTCTGACGAATAAATTGTATCTGAAGCAAAAGTTGTGTGGTCTGAAGATGCAAGAGGTTCTGATCCGGCGCAACATGTTAATGGTTTCAATCAAATAATCACAGATTTATCACGACTTGATGTGAGTATTTAAGATGAAAACCGAGCAATTATTTTGTTGTGTTCATTGTCTTCTTCTTATGAACACCTGGTGACTACTTTGACATGTGAGAAAGAAACTATCAAAGTTGATGAGATTAATGCAACATTGTTGGCTCACAACTAGTGGAAACAGAATGCATAGGAAAGCTTTCATGACGACAGTTTATATGTTAAGGGTAAGCAAGATCGTGGAAGGAAGAAAGAGAATGAGGGTTTTAGAAGATGAAATTCTATATCAAAGTCTATAGACAAAAGACAATTCATTGCTACAAGTGCAAGGAGCCAAGTCATATGAAGAGAGATTATAAAAAGCTCAATAAGTAGACTGAGGAGCAACATGATGCATCATCGAAGTCTGTAAATATGGTGCAAAGTGACAATTCAAATTACAGTGATGACGATATGTTTTCAGTTTCATCAACTCAGTTCATGGATGTATGGATTCTTGATTCATGATGCTCTTATCACATAACACCTAACAAAGAGTGTTAAATTTCTATGTGTTCTTCTGGATTTGTGTCGATTCATATTTTTCTTCGCCTTAATTTCTCAACAAATTTTATAGCTATACCACTCAAGCCTTTCAAATGTTGTAAAACAAACCACTATTTCAATTTTAAAAAAGTGAAATATACTTTCTCATAACTAGTAAATACATAAATTTGAGTGGTGTTTAAGTAAATTTGTAAAATATTATTTTCTTTATGATATATTTGTGAAATTTAAAATAATTTGCCACATTATTACATATTTTGATGCATAAATTTTATGGCGTGGATGACTGGACGGTGCAGTTTAAGCCAACAGTGCAGGAAGGCGCACCAGAAAACAGGGCCATCACTCACCAGACACTATCTCTGTTTCGTTATCCGTATCCGGATCGAAGAGCTGCGGACTCGTTTGGTAACTTGAGAGGCGAGCGGAAATGGCGTCGTTGATCTCTGCAGCTTCGGTTGGGATTCTTCCGGCGTCTTTCAGAGAAGGGAAGCGGCTGCCGGCAACATGGAGCCGAGGAAGCGGTGGCGGAGGAGGCCCGATGACGGTGGAATGTTCCTCTAGGCCGAAGAAGAAGGGGACGGCTCACCACATGAAGACGAGGCCCAAGAAGACGCAGCCGTGGGACGTTAAGCGTAAGGGTCCAACTCTCTACCCTGCTCTCCCTCTTCTCCCCCCTGACTGGACTCTTGCCATCTCCGACGACGGCGGCGAAGCCACTGTGACTCCCGGCGAGCAGCGCCAGCTGGAGCCTGTTTCTGTTTCAACTGCCTCGGCCGTTTCTTTTTGAGTTGAGAATTTTTGTTCACTTACTGTATCGGGTTGGCTATCTCTGTTCTGCTTTTCAAGTCAGCAAGAACTTCTTCGACCCTGTTAAGAATGCGCATTAAGTGTTTGATTATTTGCTTCCTTAAAAAAATAATAGATAAATCCTCGCTAGCAGCTTTCAGAGAGCGAAGTAACATTAGAGATTATACCTTTTCTGATTTATTCTTTTTCTGTATAAAATCATATTTTAAAAATCCAAAATTTGCAAATTCATTCTCTCTGTAGAGCAGGCATCTAAAGTTCTACAAAAAACTAATCTTTCACTGTGGAAAAATAGTTGATATGCTCTCTGACGTTAAATTTAATCTCAATAAAGACATTGCAATGGCAAATTATAGAAAGTTTGTCAACCTCATTCTTATCACGTATAACACATGCTTACACTCTCTTAGGCATTTGGGTAAACATTTACATTCTTCCTATAATATTCCATTGAGAGCTGATCCCCAAAGCTGCCTTAAGTTGTAAGTCAAAGAAGATTAAGTAATAATTGCTCTACTTGAAGGATTTCTCTTGCCAGACAAAACTTCTTTTCTAGCCATCCAAATATGATAAACAAGTGACATTCATATATTTGTAATGTACATATTCATAGATTTATGCCATTTAAGTAGTTATATAAATGTAAAGGGAGGGGCAGATCCGATAGCTTTATGGAATTTTGCTTCCTCATCATAATAATCAACCACCAAGAGTAAGTGCTAAGAGTTTGTGATTTTGTTAGGATTGAATTGAAATGTTTGTGGTGCAACATATGTGATGTAGTCAAAATTACCGGGTCTTTTTTCAGGAATCTATTGTAATAGCTAATGGATTAAGCAGACATGCCCAATCTCGGATTTCGGCACTGATCTCTGCGGCAATGCGAGGGCAATAGCCCTCACGGGAATTGACTTTTATGTTTTTAGGGTTGGTTTTATTTATCTCACACACACACACACACACACACACACACACCACACACACCACACACACCACACACATATTCACTCTCTACGTAAAGTTTTCTTATAATATGCGAATCAGCGGAAATGAAAAATCTATTACAAATAGAACACACCATTTTAAAAGCATCTTTAAGAATTAAATAACTTGGGGTCCCTTAGTTGGCCATGGTCATCAAGGAACAACACACTAATTGGAATCGGTTTGCCAATGTCTGGGTTGCTCCTTTCCCAGTAAAAAACTTTATCTTGAAGTTTATTAAGGGATGATAGTCCATAGATTTATTAATGTTGATTGAAGGGAGCAACAAGCTAGGGTAGGCAATGAGAAGTGATCTTAGGGCAAATCAAAAGGCGAACCACGAGCAACCTTATAAGAAGAAAATCCTGAGAATATATCGCAAACATGTACATAGATCTGATGAAAGTTTGAAAACATTTTTAAAAGTGTTTAAAACCATTAATTGTTCTACCAAAGATCGATACATCATTGACAAATAATAGATGAGATATTTCAAGGTTAGGTTGCTTAATGCATTTGGCTCGAGCTTAATTACACACTTGGTTTAGAAGTAAAGAATGGCCATCCCTTTATGTAACAAAGAGGCAAGGAAAGAGTTGATGTCCCTTAACCAACTGTAATAGTTGATTAAGGTTGCTTAATGCATTTGGCTCGAGCTTAATTACAGTCTTGGTTTAGATGTAAAGAATGGCCATCCCTTATGTAACAAAGAGGCAAGGAGAGAGTTGATATCCCTTAACGAACTATAATAGTTGAAATACCCACGGAGGGAGTCATTAATCTTAATATTGAAAAGTACTTCATTAATGCAATCCCCAAATTAGTTGATAGATATGGAAGAAAAATCTTTAATCATAAGCCAGTGGAGCATGGCTTCCGGATTAAGAAAACCAATGGCTTTAAAATTATTAATTTTTACAACACAAATTATAGGCTCATTATTATGATGAAAACCTTTAACCAACTTAACGATCAAATAAACATTTTCATAAGAAGCTTCTTAATGCCAATATTCCAATGTATAGGAAAAGTTATAGTGGGATGAAAGTCTAATCTTTGTTATATTCTAAAGCTTTTGATTTGATAACTGGGGGTGATTGTTAATGCTTACTTGCCTTGGAAGTTCAATAAAAAAGAGTAAAGCCATCCCTAATAAGAAATCCTTAACAATTCTTCAAGTGAGAGTAAAGAGCTCAAGGAAACCCACAAATGATGGGAGGCTTCTTCGTAATAGCTAAGAATACAACATGACAATGTCATGCTCAATAAAATATAAAGCAATGAACATGAAAGGCAATTACCTTTTGTGATATGATAATTCAGAAGAGATAAGTGTTGGTTGAACAAACATTCGAGTGTTTGATTTGGGTTTATTTGGACTCAAATTGGACTAATTTTAATGTCATTAAGTTCATCATATTTACTTTAAGTTTGACTATAAATTTATTGAAATTGGAACCCGAATCAACATAAACTTGAATCACGAGATTATTTTAACCAAAATTCCAATATATATTTAGATTTTCGTTTGATTAAGTAGAGTTCTCAGTGGCATATCAAGTCTAAAATCTCTCTCTCCCTCTCTCTCTTCCCCACTTTAGTGCCATGGTCATCAAGAAATTTAAATTTTGCCAGAATAATTGGATTTTTCACATTGAAACGCTCAATTCCACTTTAAGCATATTGAATTGGATAATCATTATCTTTTTATTGATACTCTGAAGCTTCTAACTATATTTCAAGTATTTGATTCAGACTTATTTAGACATAGATTGGACAGACCTAACTGTTGTTAGGTTCGTCTTATTTAAACATTTAATTTGACTATAAATTTATTGAAATTGGAGCTTGAATGACTATGAACCTGAGTGTGAAAATTATTTCATTCAAAATTCTGAAATGCATTGACATTTGTGTTTGATAAAGTGAATTTTTGAGCAACATATCAAATCTAAAATATGATTCTGTTATTTCATCTAAAATATATTGAGATTAGTGTTTGATTAACTGGATTTTTAAGTGACATATTAAGTTAAAAATGTATCTTTAATTATATACTGTGAGGAGTGGTATAGTTTTTTAGACATTGATTTAGGAATGTTCCATCAAAAATATCTTGGGCTTCCTATGGCTATTAGTAGTATTTTGTTAAATATTGTATTTTTCTATTTGTTAAGTAAAATGGTTGGCTTGGAAACTAAAATTTATAATTTTATATTTGGCTAAATTATTATTTCTTCTTTTAGATGAGAAAGTTCATAAGGTCTTTTTGGTACAAAACCACCTTGCCCTATACCAACTATGCTAAAGAGTCTCTTATTTTAAAAACTCTAAATATAATATGCAAATATTTAAAATGCTTTAAAGGTCACTTTAAATTTATTTTTCTTGTAACTAAATATTTAAAATTTTAAATATTTCATTTTTATCTTACTGTACACAATCATTATTTGCAATCAAATGCATACTCAATAAAAGAATGTGGGTCATTCTTCTGCATAATGTATAATTCTTATGTATTTATATATTTAATATCTAAACTTTCATATTTTATAAATATATCATTCAATCTTTTATATTACATAAAAATCATTACTACTACTATTTTCTTAAAATAAAATATACAATTTTATTTTAAAGTATAAACTTTAACACTGAAATGTATACATAGAAATATCAGATCTTGGATATTAAATATGTAAATATATAATAATTATATGATATGCATGTAAAATTTTCAAAAAAGTAATTTTAGAAATGAGTCTCTGAAAAAAGAGAAATTTACATAAAAATCACATAATTTTTATGTATTTATATATCTAACTCCTAAATGTTGATGTTCATATTTGTAATATTTGGTGTGCATAAAAATATTTATCTTATTTAAAAAATAATAATTATGATAATATTTTCTGATGTGATATTTGAATGGTATACATATAAATATAGAATGCTAAGGATTAGATATATACTAATTATGTGGTATCTATTAAAATCCCCCTACCCCACTTAATAAAAAAAAGAAAAAAAAAACCAACGTGTTAGGACTTTACGCATCGCGATTGCGGAGCCGCTACGCCGCCGCTTTTACTCGCGTAACTGCGGACGGCTGCGTCGCCGCCTTCCGTCTCCGTCTACAAATCCCTTATTTGAACTAGTTGTAACATTACCTTTAACAACAAATCGAGATCCGAGATGGCCTGTCTGCATATAGCAAGGCCTGCCTTCTCGCCCTCGATCCATTTCCGACCAAACCTCCCTGTTCGCCGTCGCGCCGTTCTACCCCTCGCCATCCCGTTTCACTGTCGTCTACAGCAGGGCAACGGTGATTCTAATGGTAATTTATTCTTACTTTTTCATTTTTGTCTAGAGTATTCCAAACACTAATGGGAGTTTGGGGGGATTTTTTAAGGAGAGGAGCCGCCAGAGTCGTTGTTCATGAAGGAGCTGAAGAGGAGGGGAGTGACTCCCTCTTCATTATTGGAGGATACTGAGAAGGCATTTTATAGACAGAGCAAGGAAGATGTTGCGGCGGAGGAAGAAAACGGGGGTGAGATTGGGAGGGGACGGTCTAAAAGGAATGGCGTGGCGTCGGTGGAGTACGAAAAGGGTGCCTTAAGGCAGAGGGAAGTCTCTATGGCGCTTAACAGCGAGGGTATTGAGGTTCGTAAGATTAACCGGCCATCTTCATTCTTGCAAGTTAGGGTTTAAAGTTTATTGCATTTGAATCTGTGTTCTACCTATTTAAGCTTGGTGCAATTATTAGACTCGTTGTTTGAATCTGTGGGAGCATGCCAGTGGTAGAACTAATTCGATTTGAGTGTTCTAACTTTCATTTTGAAACTTTTCACCCAAATAAATAAATAAAGCAACAGAAGAGGAGAGAGGGAGAGACAGACAACAGACAAGGGATCTTGTTTTGTTTGGCTGCCATTGTTATGTGATATTAGAATATCCTTTATTCATTTTGAGAAGGGTATTGATCTCTCATTAAAAGCTTTAGATCATTAATAAGTTGTGTTGCTAGATATTCTTATGCTAATTTGAATCCCTAAATGTCAGATTAGCTATTTTTACACTTCACAGAGAGTAGTTTAATCTTAATTTTTTGTCTTTAGCCTTTCATAAATAAAGTTTTTTGTAATTCATTTCTTTGATAGTGGAAAAAAAGGTGTTTAATGTTTTTCTTTTTTGGATTGGGAAGTCAATTCTTAGATATTTATCATATCATATTTTATTGTATATTTTTCTTAAAGAAGCAGTGTTATCATGCGGTATGGCCTATCTCACCTTCCTCACTTGAAGATGTTATTGATGTTGATACTCTTTTGCCTGTTATTTTGATCTCTTTGTGAGATATGAGGTATATGATGTCTATTTGATATCTACTTAGGGTTTGATTCCACGGGCAAAGTTGCTCCTGACAATTGGAGGGACATTCTTTTTGGGATTTTGGCCTTTGATCTTGATCACTGTGTCTGCTTTTGCAGCTCTTTACTTTGTAAGTTTTGAAATTGTCTTTCTTCTTAGATTGCATTGCAGAATTCTATTTTTCTGAATAACATCATACAGAAAAGCAAACTGTATAGTTACTAGCAAGAAAGGAACATAGAGCTTGCTTTCATCAGATATAAAAAAGAATATCAAGTTTTACTGACACAAAAACTAGATTGGAATTGCATTGAAAGCTTCCTTCATGTGCACATTTATGCCAATTCATAGCTCATCTTTGACAATGCCATCTAATCTTGTCCGCTTGGATTTGATCCGAGTCTTCTTCGGTGCACCCTTGCAAATCTTCCAAAATTTTTGCAATCCAATCTTCTTGCAATTTTTGGTTTCTCTTCTTATGATGTGATGCTGTTATGTCTCAGTCGTTACTCATCTAGAAAAATGCTAACATCTAACACGAAAGCCTTGATATCTCTTTAATGAACATGAGAACATCCATTAACTATCAATTATGAATTTATTTTAAGAAAAAAAAACTCATCTAGATGTTCCCAAGTATGTGGGCAAGCTATGGGAGGTTGGTACGTCAAGTGCTCATTGGTAATTGTTGAAAGCACAAGTACTTTGCTCTGTATTTCCTTAACTTGGGATGTTGGTGTGTCAGCTTTTGCACATATTTGGGGATATCTAGATGAATATTTTCACTGTAAGGAATTTTTTCATTGATATTTTTATGATGTTATTATGTTCATCAATGAAGTATTAAAGCTCATGTTAAATGCTGGCATCATATCAAATTCATAAGAAATGAGATAATAAGATAATTATGATCATTATGATGCTGGGATCACACCATGAGCGGAGAAACCAACTGCAACACATGCAGTATTGGATTGCAAAAATATTTGGATTTGCAAGAGTGCAACTAAATAGAAATAGATCAAATATACTAGATGGTGTGGTTAAAGATGAACATTACTAGAGGATTTTCTCTTTGTCGCTTTGCATTTGTTGAAATCGTCATGAATTTGTCCAACACTTTTCCATCTATAAGAAAACAAAATGTGTGGATAACAACTTCCACACGCGTTAATCCAATTATTCGTAGACAATAGCTTTTATGTATAATAATCCAGCATTATGTGGACAATAGCTTTCATTCTATAGTAATCCAATAATCTGTGACAACAACATTCCATTCCTGTCATGTTGTTAATTTTGGATTTAGAATTAATGTTCAATTTCAATGTTTTTTTCGTTCTTTGATCATTACTGCACTACTTGTTTAAGTAAAGCATATCATCTTATTTTGTACACAAAATAAAGGAATACATTTCAATAGTAAATTATCTAATTCTCTACTCCATTCTATTCTAATTTTTAAGGTGTTCGCAAACGCATCAAAGCTCTACTCCTTTTGAGGATGGCATATCTTTCAATATGGAGTCTTTTTTCTATGTTGAAAGGTCCTTGAACAACATTGAATGTTAAACTTTGTCCTACAAAAGTGGGTAAAAATTTATGTGAATGATTCTCTTGGAAAGAAGATGTCAATTACTATGCAGATGATGGTGGCAACCACCACATAGAAGTCGATGATCAAGAAAAGCACAACTCTAATGTTAAAAATCATTTTTAAAACAAAAAATCCAGGTCGAAAATATGAAAAAATCCTGATGAAATATTGGACTAAAAAAATTTCAAAAAGAAATATTAACAAAGACAAATTGCGACAACTCTCTCTTTCTCTTTCGGTTTTTTGGTCAGGAAATTGAAGCCATTCATTTATTTTGCCAACCTAAATTCTTTTAGGGCATCACCAAAATAAGCTTGGTTGTTTAAGAAGACCAAGTCTCAAATTTTTCATTTTAAATAAGATGAATACTACTACTTGGATGGCAGACTTGGGAGCTTTAGATCATATAACAGGGGATAAATCTGTCTTCAACAATTATAGCATGTACCATGAGATGGTTGGAATATGCTATCTCATTTTATTTGTTTTACCTATATTCCAACTTATTATCAAGAAACAAAAGATGAAAATTGTGTTCTCTAATATCTCATGTAATACCTATGACTGTTTATTCTAAACTTGGGATAGATGATTAATGTCGTGGAGATGTGTTCACTTCATTTTTATTTTGTTCGCAGTGTTCTATTTTGGTAGTTTTCCTTCTCAAGCAATCTCTTTTCAAAGTTAACACATCACATTTGGCCGAAGAAAAAAGTGAAAATAAGGATGGAAGAAAAGCTAGAGAGAGGAAAATAGATTAATTTGGACAAACAAGTAAAAGTGCAACGAAATTTCTCACAATTCAATGCTCATGGGATAAGTCAGGCATAGAGGTCCAATTGTATTAGAAAACTTTGACCTATTCAAATTCACAAAAAAAAAAAAAAACTTATGATAATTTTTCACATATAATCATATAATCAAATTTATTTTTATTCTGGGTGCAAGAGCAACTCACAAAAGAAAGTGTTAATTTGATTAATTATGTTTTGAGGGATACCTAAAAGTAGTACTCTCAATTCAAAGATATTTACATGTACTATGAAATCTCATAATAGGTCATGTTAAGGAACGATATTGCCATAATATTATTGTATACCTCAAGCTCCAAAGCTAAACCCAGGCTATTAGGCAGAGGTGATCACCGTATCCAAACAGGTGGCCATCTCTTGACAATAGAGGGCCTATGGAATGACCTCGAGAAAATATGATAAACTGGTGATAATAAACTCATAAATGTTGATATTGGTCCTTTTTTCCTAAGCACATACGTAACACAATACACTGAACACCCAATTTATGATTTCCTTACTTGTAAAGAGCTTTTACCTAGTTTTCATTCTTTTGTTGATAACATATAGATTCCAAATAATATTCATAAAGCTCATAAAATCGCTAAGTGGAAGAAAGCTACAATGAAATAAATCTATGTTCTAAAGAGAATGATACATGAGAAGTTTGAATTTCCACCGAACAACTAATTAGTGGGATGCTAATAAATCGTTATATTGAAAACATTTAGAAGTTTATATATATATATATATAAAGCCCAAAGGCTAATATATTAAAAAGAAATAAGGATACATATAAATTGTGTGGAAGGACCCAAGCATGAAATCCTTCCCCCACGATAGCCACTACATACAAAAAGTTCCAAAAAAGAGAAAATACAGAAAATTACATAAGAGAACTAAAGAAAAAAACAAAAAAAAACCAAAATACGTAGTATCAGGTAGCTAGAGAGCTAGAGAGCGATCCAATTTTGCTTTGCCTTTTCCCCTAGTTCTAGGAATGGATATAGCTAATAAATTTGTAAGATGAGTGTCATTGTCAGTAGTGATCAATGTATCATTCAATAAGTTCCCGAGCTCTAGTCGGTCTCCGGTCTTCTTCTTCATCCTGGAATAGGCCTGTCATTCATAATCTGAAGATTGGCTCGCCCGATCAGTGGATTGGTCTAAAGTGTGTCAGAAATGTATAGGATGTTGAACATTAGAAATAACTTATTGTTGTACCAGTTGATCTTTTATTGGATGTAAGTGAGCATTCTTCAATAACAGTGAGTGGTATAAACACTTTTGGATCTTTACCTGTAGTATGATGTTCTTCTTTAGGAACTACGATGTTGGGTAGAGAATCGGGTTGCACCTTCTCAGCAGGGATGGTAGGTGTTTAATCTTTAGCGATATTTGACATTAAATGAGAATGCAAGCGATAACAAATTGTGTCCAAACATTTTACAATGAGAGCAATGAGGAGGGTGTGGTTCTATTTCAACATTTTGCCATTACCCGTTGTGAGTGGTTCCAATCCATACCTCATTCGGAGCTGGTTGAGTGATATCCCTCTCAACTAACACACAAGCCACAAAGGGTCTGATGACAACAATCGTAGGACTATCAATGTTGATAGACTTACCGTAAGTAGTTACTAAGGAGTAGATAATTTCTAAATTGAACATATGTAATTTTAACTCCGAAAACTTTATCCAAACATGAATGATAGGAGACTCCGCTTTGGATCAAAATTGACAGTCTATTTCAAAATTTTTATAAAACGTTTGTCAATCTTGATAACTTTTCGAGAAAATATACGAGTGTAATCGACATCATGAGATAGTTGAATGAGTATATGTCGAACGTCAAGTAATCCAATATTCAAAGAGCCCAATAGTTTCATAGCTTCAAAATCTTTTCTAATGATCTCAAGTTTTGAGTTTCCATAAAGGAATTTTCCCACTATAGCAAAACGCCAAGAAGATGCGAGAGTACTGGTTTCAACTTCAGTGAGAATAAGAGTAGACTTCCTGTTTTTTTTACCAAGCTTTTTAATAAAAGTGTGATCCCCACCACCTTCAAGAGCCTCGTGGAAGGATTGTGGAACATTGCAGGACTTGCCAATATGAAAAATCAGGCTCCGAACCCTCGGACACAACACCTGCATAACTCCGCTCCATCTGAGTGCCCATCCGAGTGCAGCAGACGGTGTAGTCGAACAAATTGCTGTGCAGTGCGAAGGAGGAAATTGAGCTGTTCGCAGAGAAGAGGAAAGCAGCTACAGAAACAAAATTGTGGGAGGTGTTGTCGAGCAGAAACAGTCACAACGTAGCTGTCGAGTGGAAGTCACGAGCACTGCACACGACGAAGACACACGACGCAGCCAACGCGAGGTTGCGAAGCTCTACCAGACACGACGACCGCACGACTTAGCTCGACAAATGCGAGCTCTTCAGCCAAACGAAGCCGACGACGAAATTGAAGCGGTGGAAATCAGAGCACGAGGCGATATTCACACACGTAGCAGACGCTAGGGTTCGTCGTGAGGCGAAACCATAGCAGAGCAGAGACGACGAGGAAATAAAATAATTACAATATGATTCGAGTTCGAGGGTTTTCGACTCTGGCGATTTTGCTGGCGATAATGGGTTTTTCACTTCCTATCGTCTTTGCTGGTGAGATCTTTCCATTTTCTCGTTTCTCTACTTCTTGTTTTGCTTCATTATGCCTTATGGTAAAAGTGTTGTGGTGGTTGTTCTGGATGGGTGCGGGGGCACTACTAGTAATCTTGAGGGTGGCCATTTTCCACAGGGCTTCCATGATTCTTTAAATATGGGTAGCGAATACTCCTTTATTAAGAAGATTGGGAAGAAAAATGGGAATTTTGCAGTGTTTATCATAGATGATGAATCGTCAATCTTGGCCTCTTCTCGTTGTTTAGCTTTGGTCGGAAAATTTAAATGTGGTCATCCTAAATTAGATTTCATTCGAAGGGAGTTTGAAGGTTTGAAATTAAAAGGATGGTGGAGTGTTGGGCTCTTGGATGACCGACATTTACTAATCCAACTAGCCAATGATGAGGATTATACTAGGCTCTTTGCCAAAAGATTTTTGAGAGTTGAAAATCGAGTGATGAAATTTCTTAAATGGTCTGTGAACTTTGATCCTAAGACCGAATTGCATATCATACCAGTTTGGATACGTTTTCCTGGGCTCAAATTACACTTATTTAATCATGAAATCTTATTTTCATTAGCTGCTGCCTATGGTAAACCCCTGAAGATGGATAGTGTCACTTTTGCTCTCACACGACCTTCGGAAGCACGTATCCTAGTTGAATGAGATATCACACAACCTTCGGAAGCACGTATCCTAGTTGAATGAGATATCACACAACCTTTTTGTAATGAAATATGGATTGACTCTTAACATAAGGGTTATTGGCAACCAGTTGAAATAGAACGTCATTCCCCTTATTGTTCTCACCGTTCTATATTTGGTCATCATGCTTCACAATGCTTTAAATTGAATCTCCTATTAAAAAAGAGTACACGTCAGCAACAATCTATCCCACACACTGCCCCTGTTGAAGCCCCTATGCTTAAAACTCCTCATGTTCCTTTAACAAATGTGGCTATGCAATCTTCCCCTTCTCGGCTGAATGAAAATACCTCCATTATTACCTCACTTGAAAATGGTCTTCCTGATGTTATGGTTGTAGCAGACCCTCCTCCTACCATCCCTACTACTGTTCTCATCTTGGAAAATATTCTGCCTATCCCGAACCTACATTCCAATACCAATATTGAGGTCAGGACTAACACTGAATCACTCTGTTGATCTATCTATTATGGAGAATAGGATCAATTTGTACTTGCTAACTTTAACATGGAGGATTTCCATGGTTGGGGCATCTTTGTATATTCTAGCTCTCTTATGCAGGAAAAACTCTTACTTCGGCAAAAACTTCAGATTATGGGAACTACTATAAATGACAATTGGTTTATGGGAGGAGATTTTAACATGATTATGAATACTTTTGAGAGGAAAGGTGGTTGTGGATGTGATTCTGCCCTTATTAATCAGTTTTGCAACTATATTGCTAATGCTGAACTTTTCTATCTTGGCTATTCTGGCTCTCCGTATACTTGGAGGAGAGATTTTCTTTATCAAAGGCTGGATAGATTTTTGGGCAATTCCACTCTCTTAAACTACTGCCCTATCATTAGTGTTCAACATCTAAGCTATGCTTCCTCTGATCATAATCCTATACTGCTTACTCTTGCTTTTAATGATAAGTGATTTATTTCTAGATTTAAATTCTTTAACATTTGGGCTTCTCATAATACTTTCTTAAGTGTTGTGCAACAGACTTGAAATTATGACGATGTTGGGACACCTTGGTTCACTTTATGGCAGTTGCATAAGAAGTTGGCTACTAGCTTCAAAACTTGGAATCACCAAGTTTTTGGTAATGTTCATCAAAAGGCATTGGAAGCTCAACAAATGGTTGACCAGTTAGAGGCTCAAGTTATTGGTACATCTACTCTTGTGGATAATGTTGCTCAAGCACACTTGTCCTTGCTGGATGCTATTAATATGGAAGAATCCCTTTTTCAACAGAAAGCCAATGATACTTCTTTTATTGTTGGGAATAGAAACACTAAGTATTTTCATACCAATTTAAAACACAGAAGAAATATGAATATTATCCTGAAGATTAAGACTGCTACTGGTCACACTTTAGAATCCATAACAATATAGTAAAATACTAGCTCAAGTGAACATAGCTATAGTAGTATAATAGGGACACATTTAATATACTAAAATAAAAAAAAACACTACATAACAATTCAAATAAAAAAAAAGATATACTCCTCACTCAAGGGCGACTATCCACAAATTGAACTGAAATTTTTATTGTGTTTCGATAAACATGCTAATGCTCTTTATTGCTCAAGGGTGACTATCCTATATGGTAAGATTTGTTCACATTTTAAAGTTTGCTCTTCTTTATTGCTTAAATTGGAGCCGACAACTTTTGAACCTCATGACAAATATTTGCATGATATGTTTAAAATAATATGATATCTAGTTTTACATTTACATAAGTGCTTTACCTTTTCTTTGGAACAAAAAATTATTTTCAAATATATTAATTTCAAAGTTATAAGGCATAATCACAAGGTTAAACATATCATGAAAAAAAAATCTCATCAAAGTCAATACCTTTATTTTGGTTAAATCCTTCTACAACCATACTTGCTTCGTACATTTATTTTGCTTGTATTTTTCTTTGTTCTTCTAATTCAATTTTCCACTTATTGCTATATTTTTTTATAAGGAGTCCATCTAACTTTTATGGCAAGCTTCCCTCTGATGAATTTTTTAACGTAAAATTTTCCTTTAAATACTCGGCCCATCTCTGGAGGCAATAAATAATGTAAGGAGAATATTTGTTAGCTGGCTTATACATTCTTTAAAATTTTTCTAAACTATATTGTATACATGCTCAACTATGGTCGTCTATAACACTCGTAGAAGTTTTTTTATTTTTATATTTCTTGCACGCCATCCCAATAAACTATTATTATTATTCACCTTGAGAGACATTTCATCTTAGAATTGGTAGGCCTATCTTTGTACTTGACATTTCATGCCCCAGAGGAATTCTTCATCTCTATCTTTAATTTGACCATCTGGTTTATTCTTTCTTGAGTCAGCATACCCTCAAACTATTAAAATCTTTGGGCTTGTTGATATGCTTGAGCTAGAGATTATTTGGGAAGCTTGAGTTATTGGACTTTGTTTCCATTGATTAGTGAGTTTTTCTTCATGAAGAATGATTGATGTTATAGTATTTTCATTCATCAACTAGCCATCAAAATTTAATATATTGTCATCATTTATTATTATTATATTCTGTTCCGTATATTTCTTATTTTTTTGTTGTCAATCCTAGCCCATTCGTGTTTTTAACAATCAATCATAAAAGTCATGTCAAAACTAAATATAAAATGAATCCAAATTTAAATTATGCTAGTGCCTAGGCATCACTAGAGGTGGCACTCCATAACTTGATTATTGTGAGTAGGCAAAGGTGGGTTAGGGCATTACCTATAAGTGCACATCACAACTAATTTTGATTATGGTGAAAGGGTGGGCTGAGGTGTCACTTTTTTCAAGTGATATTAGAAGATAAGCGATTTTGATGCATGTTACGAAAGGTTTGATTAGACCTAAGTATATTTATTAGACTTTCTTACATAGAATTTAAGAACATTGAATGGGAAGGCAAGAGAGTTAGTGGGCATTATGATAAGAAGAATCACAGTTGCTTGTGTAAAAGAATTAAATGGAAGAAAAAAATTATGGATATTAAAAAATATTACTAGCTATTGAACGTTGCAAAATTTTAATGATAGTTATAGGGTTGGATTAGTTGTGGATAAAAGGCTAAAAAAAATAAAATTATGAAGTTTAATGGAGTTATTGTCAAGATGATTGCCATTAAGATAATCGTCAATAAGAATATTATTAATGTAGTCAGTGCTTATGCGCAAATTAGACAAATAGAGGTTTAAACAATTAATTTTGGAAAGGGATGGATCACTGATGATTTTCAGAATAATGTGGAATACGCTTTATTGATATGAAAATATGGTATAAATAACCCTTACATGAATCCTAGAATATGAAAGGCAATAAAAAGAAAATAACATGAAAGGAAAAATATAACTCCCAATATTTGCAATTAATTAATTCATTTTAATTGTTTAGGAGATAAAGAAAACAACATAAAATAGGAAAGGAAATACATCTAAAATAGGAATGAAAATAAAATTATATTAAGAAATAAATCAATATAACTTCTACTAAGAATGAATTATTTCCTAATATAACTTCTAACACTTCCCCTCAATTTGAAATATGGTTGAAAACCATGTTCAACTTGGATTTAAAAACATCAAATAATGAGCGAGGAAGATTCTGTGAAGTAGAACTTGAAGTTTTCATCCCGTATTGCAGTTGTCTTTAACTGTAGTTCCTACAGTGTTTGTTGGTAGGCGGAATACTCTTGCAAGTAATGTTGCAGGGGAGTTTGCTGTGAAGTAGACAATCTGCAATAAAAAACAACTTCTAATTGGCTGCGGTTGTTTTTTACTACAATTTCTACAGTGTATATTTGTAGGCAATAAACTCTTATAGGTAATGTTGTAGGGAAATTTGTGGGAAAGTAGATATGATGCAGAAAAAACTGACTTATAGTTGACTGCGATTATTTTTTACTGCAGTTCCTACAATGTCTGTAGATAGGCAGAAGGCTCCTACTGGTAGTGTTGCAAAAGAGTTTGTAGGAAAGTAGACAACCAACAGGAAAAATTACAGCGTATGACTTGCAGAGAAAGGAAAAGCTTCGGAGTTAGGCCTTGATGCTGGAAAAGCTCTGGAGGAGAGCCTAATACAAAAAAAAAAAAAGCTCTGGAAGGCCTAATGCAAAAAAAAAGTGCTCCGGAGGGCCTGCTGCAGGACAAGCTCTGAGTGGTTTTTCTACAGGAAAGATTTTGGAGGAGTGTTTGTTGTAGGAAAAGCTCTGAAGGATGGACTGATACAGGAAAAAGGCTCCGAAGGAGAGTCTGCTCCAGGAAGAATTCCGGTGAACCTACTGCAGGAAAAGCTCTTTAACTATTTTAGTGTGTTGATCCAAATCAACAACTTCTATTGCCTTCTAAATCACTCAAAATTCATGTATCTGCGTACTAAGAGTCAATACATGCCTTGTAAGCTGATCAACTAGCCGACTTCTCTGAGCAGCAGATCCATGTTCAAAAAGCTTTTGGTTTCCAAACACATTAGTTTTTAAAGAAAAAGCATGGGGCATGATTTCATCAAAACTATGTCCTCTCTTTAACTGTGACAGTTTCAAGTTTCTGTTGTATGAATCGACTCTCATAGTGGTCAGCACTAAACTTAACTACATGACTAGCAATATCATAAAGCTCATAACACTTGGTCTTGTTGTTCTTAAATTCCACCAGAAGACAGGAACAAAGCCGACATGAATGTTCCCACCACCATCCTAATGCCAAGAACCCATCACACTACCAAGTTTCTCATGCCCGAAGGGATATGCATATTACTCCATGCCTCTAAGGGCTACCAAATCCGACAAGAGAAACTGGGAGAATAGGGCTTGCCAAAGGACTTCTCTGATAGGACATACCAAGACCAAAAGGGTTTCCATAATAGCCAGACTTACCGAGAAATGACGTTCCAAA
The DNA here is from genome assembly GCA_003013225.1 of Phalaenopsis aphrodite. NCBI lineage: Eukaryota > Viridiplantae > Streptophyta > Magnoliopsida > Asparagales > Orchidaceae > Phalaenopsis > Phalaenopsis aphrodite. The sequence continues at coordinate 3,240,996 of NEWO01000020.1, read as the reverse complement.
CTGTTTTTGTTGTTGAGGCAATGCCTCAAGATCTGCTTTTTGGATGCCAAGCAAATCTGCATAAGAATTACCCATGACGTTCCTTTCCTAGGAAGGATCATTGAAATTAGTTACAACAGCTTTTGTTGCGCTCAAATGCTGAATATAAAGCAGATCAAGAGGCATCTGAAGAGCAGAAGTTGTTGCATGACTTGAGATTTTGCAACTCCGTTGATCCACTCAAATTCGATGATGAAGAAAAAAGCCTCCAAGAAACATAACATCTATAGTTGGTGATCCAAGTCCGGAAGCCGCTACGGCACTCTCAAATAGAGGCGGCAAATAGCTTGCACTGACATGATTGGTCATCATTGGAGGTAATGAATTGTTCCGAGTAGGAGAAGGAAGCTAGTGTTTGTTTTTTGAGAATTTGAGGCCTGCAAGAAGGGTTCTCGGCTGCTGAAATCTGCAAAGGAGACCAGATGTTGAAATCTGCATGGAAGGAGACCATTGACTGCAAAAACTGCTGGGAAAGAAGGAAGTTTCTGGCATCTAGGGCCTGCAGGGAGAGGGTTTTGGCGGAAAAAAAAACAAGGAGAGAAGAAGAAAAAGTCGCTATTTCAAATACCAAAATGAGTGTCACTCCCTTCCCGCATGGAGGATGGCAGGAAGGGAGTCTGATGGTTCTAGAAGGAGGATCGAAAGGTAGGGTTCGAAGTTAGGCTTTGATGCCATGTTGAAATTCAGGATAAAGAAAAATATATTTTGTTGATATAAAAATGGGTTATAAATAACCCTTATATGAATCTTAGAATAGGAAAGACAATAAAAAGAAATAACAAGAAAGGAAAGATATAACTCCTAATATCTTCAATTAATCAATTCATATGATTTGTTTTGGAGATAAAAGAAATTACATAAAATATGAAAGCTTAAAATCGGAAAGGAGAAAAATTCAGTCCAATGAAATAAATTTAAAATAGGAAAGAAAATGAAATTATATTAGGAGATAAATCTAATCCTCGTAACTTCTAATATGAATAAATTATTGTCAAATATAACTTCTAACAGTAACTGCCAAACATGTACCCGTTGATGAAAGAAGAGTTATTGGAATATAGTTTCTAGTAGGATGTGCTATGAGAGTATTCATAGTGGTTCTAAAATTGGAAATAAAAATGCAGTGAGTGAAGTTATACTTAATTTTGTAGATCTTATGATCTTGCAATATCAAATACATAAAGAAATGAGAATACTTTGTTACAAAAATGGAGTTATCAAATCACTTATAGATTTCTATTTGTTTAGAAAGAAAATATATTTTTCTAACAAAGACTATAAGATGTTTCCTGGAGAGCTAAACCATATAACAAAGGATTGTAGTTATGTATTTATATTTTAAGAGTATAAAGAAAACAATTGAAATAAAATATGGCCTTAAAATAAGGTGGGGAATTTGAAATGCTAGAAATTATTAATTTTTCAAGATAAGTTGGCAACAGTGAAATGCTAAAATTCATTAGTTGAGCAAAACTTGATGTGGGATAAGATGGTTAGTTTGTTAAAAGGATTGTTGTAGAAGTTTTTTGTGTTTAGAAATAGATCATACACTGATAAGGAGACTTGAGTGAGAAGGTACAAAGGTTTATTAATATAAAGAAATGCATTGTTATAAGGTGATAAAATATAGTACTATTGAGAGTTATAATAATTGTGAAAAAGTAAGAAGTATTTCAAAGATGATAGTAACACAAAAACATCAACATTTGTTGATTTATATAAATGATTTTGTACTTACAAGAAAATAAACTATATAAAATTAGTTAAGGTAAGAGATAAAATATCAAAATATTTTGATTAAATTAGGTTCATTAAATGTGAAGATAATAGAATCTTAATTAACAATGAAGAAATTTAAAAAAGATGTATATATTACTTTTAGAAGTTAATAAAGAGAACTCCTAGAAATAAATTATTTTGAAATATATAGTGAAATGTATTATAAATTGATCCAAGAAATTAAAGTGGAATTAGCTATGAAAGGATTAATAAATATAAAGCTTTAGATTTAATGAGAGTTATTCGAAAGAGTTATTAATTTGGTGATGTTCTTATGAGGTTCAATGGTTGGTGGAATGCTAGTGGAAAATTTAGTATTTGTCTTAGACTAAGAAATGATTTGGTACTTGAGACTTTTGGTCAAATTTCTGGACGAAACTTTATGGCAAGGGAATGCTATATTTTCTTTGATAAAAATGGATGAAAACCTTTAGATAATTGTTTTTGGATGTTAGCTAGAAGTAGATCATACACTGATAAGGAGACTTGAGTGGGAAGGTACAATGATTTATTAAGATGAAGAAATGCATTTTTATAAGGTGATGAAATATAATACTATGAGGCTTAGTAACACAAAAGCATCAAAATTTATTGATTTATATAATTGACTTTGCACTAATTATAAAATAGAGTATATAAAATTAGTTAAGTAAAAGATAAAATACCTAAAAAAATTGATTAATATAGATTCATTATATGTGAAGATAATAGAATCTTAATTAAAGATGAAGGAAAAAAAAGAAAAAAAATATTACTTTTAGAAGTTAATAATGAGAGCTGCAAGAAATAAATTATTTTGAAAATCATAATGAAATATATAGTGAAATATATTATAAATTGATTCAAGAAATTAAAGTAGAATTAGCTATGAAAAAATAAATATAAAGCTTTATGTTTAATGATATACTTATTTAAATTTGGAGAGTTATTGATTAGGTGATGTTCTTATAAGGTTCAATGGTTGGTGGAATGCTAGTGGAAAATTTACTATTGGTCTAAGACTAAGAAATAATTAGCCTCAACAACTTTTGGTCAAATGTCTGATTGAAACTTTATGGCAAGGGCATGCTAAATTTTCTTTGATACAAATGGGTGAAGACCTTTAGATAAGAGTTTTTGGATGCTGGCTAAGTAATGATGGTGAATGTAGGTCAATTGATCATGTAGATTGATCACAATAGGGGCTTTGATTTTGTAAAAAGAGTATGGCTTAATTTTTGTGAGATATGAGGTAGTTTAAGGCTTTGCGAAAGCTTAGATATGTAGGACATCGAGAATAGGAGCGAAAATGATATATTAGACTACGATCAAAATTATTTTTTTATTGAATTAATGTGAATATAAGTAGTACATTAATTTAGTTGCGTGCATTGTTTGGAGAAAATAATAAAATCATGTCAGTCTAATTTTATTTGATTGGTTGTTTGAATATCAATTCAATTATTGACAGTAATTTTGACTTTTTTATTTTTAATAATTGATTTGATTCTTGTTTTTATAAAACTAATTAAAAAAAATTAAATTACACCAAAGTCCTCAATATTAATTAATAAATTTCTTGAGTTAAAAATAACAAGTGAAAAAAAGATTAACATGGATATTATCTATTCTGCATCCCAAAATTTTAAATTTTGGCAAGTGTTACTTGGGATTCTACTGAATACATGTTTTTTTAGTTAATATTAACTTGGTATGTCATTGAAATTTTTTATATTTTGGTTCATCTATAATTGAAGCCAGCTAATTAAACTAATGTTTGGTTCGATTTAGTTTGTTTGGGAAATAATTTGGTCGGCTCTTTTAAATTTTACCACTAAAATTAATTAGTTTAGCTAATTTGCAAGCCAAACCAGTCAAATTGACCCAATGCACACCCTTGTAAGAATTGCTACGTGAAGGAGTGGAACTAGTAAGGAAATACTCCAATATTCTTTGAAGTTTCAACCATAGCCTACAAGTGTACGGGATTTCCAATGAATATTAAATTCTTCTCCGAGCTCGAGACATATCTCAACCTCTGATACTTTCACTTAGCTCTTTTGGCGGTTTTGAATTGAACATCACAATTTCCCACAATGTTTGTGGGGTCATCATCAATTTTATATAATTTTTCATATTTTCTAGCACAGTAATTAAAGGAACTCTTTTGTGAGGTAGGGCTAAAAGTTACATTTGATTACAAGATCCAAGTTGACTTCATGGAACCCTAAGAACCGATGATTAATGCAAATTGAATCTCTTTTGAGCCCTTATACACCAATTCTTTTTTATTCAATTTATTTGTCAACTTTCTTTTAGGGTCATTCCTTTTCAGGAGTCTTCCGTTATATATTGTCAATATATGCTATAACAATTTTGATCAACCACTTGTTTAATAGTTTTGTTAATTTAGACTTGGATCTCATAGCTTTATGGCGTTTTTTAAAAATATTTTTTGTACATCTTTAGCTTTCCTTTACATGGTTTCATCCTCGGAATCTTTTTCTTTGGATTGAGTCACATCAGTAGCTTTAGCTTCATAGGCCGACATGATCTACTAATTGTCATCACATTATTTTTTTCAGTTATAAGGCAATGATGATAATAAGCTTAATCCACAAACTTCATTTTCAAGATAGATATTAAAAAAACCTCAATTTGCTTGTGATCAAAATGAATTTGATGATTTATTTCAATGTTTGGTTACGAAATAACTTTCCACTATAACGAGATTATTTATTTTTTCATTAGATATTATTTGTTATTGGTGCCTTTTTATACACATGCAAAAAAGCTTTTTGCTCGTTGGTTGTGATATTCTCATAGTGCATGTTAAATTTTTAGTAACTCTCAAGTTTATAAATCTCAAACTTTGTATCCAGGAGCGCCAATTTACTTGTTCGTGGATGTTGACTGTCTCCAAGAGTGGCAAATAAAACTTCCTTTTTTTTGCATCCTATATTTAATCTTCATTTTCCGATATACAAAACATTTTATATTGAACTTATTGATTTTCACATTTCTATTCGTCCCAGCCATTACTCCCATTCTTCCTCAGAATCTTACTGCTAACTTCAATGCTAATTTTTTGGTGAATTAATGGAGGAGAGCAAGTATGAAAATAAAAAAAAATAATGATAACGATAGATAGTCAAAATAGAAGATAGTGGAAAGCCAAAATAGAAGATAGTGGAAATTCTATTTTTGTCAAAAAAGTTCTAACCAACATCTATAGCTGTATACAGGAAAAAAGTTCTCCACGTGGCCCTTTGAATTTTAGAGAAGGATAATAAATTGTCAATATAGGATTCTTGGACGCCTTTATAGAAAAGAAGAAGAAGAAGAATCTTGATTTATATGCCAATTTACACTGATTATTCTCTAACACCATTGGGCTTGCCTTTGAAACAGTACCTTTTCAACATTCACCACTTGCATATTGCACCACCATGTTTGCCAATGACAATACTTTGTTTAACTAGGATATTACTGTGTTTTATTATAACAATACTATGCCTTCACTAACGACTCTATGTCTTCGGGACCAACATGCTTGCACAATAGAAGTTATGATTTTTTTTCTTATTGTTAATTTCCCTTCATCATCCTTTGTTTTGCTCCACGCTCTGCTTTCTTCTTTTTTAATATTATTCTTACTATTATTTTTCAAACAATGCTCCTTTCCTACATTCCAATATTATCTAGAAACCAATGGTAAAAATTGTATTTGGATAGGAGCCAAATGATAAAAGAGTAAGAAACCAAGGAAAACTGATAACAGAATCTTCCAAAAATTCTGAAACTTCTTTGGACACTACATTTAAATTTTGAGTGCAGTGGAGAGTACAATGAGCAAGCATCGCCAGTTTCTTGGAGATTAAAAAAATTAAATGAAACATTTACTCGTGGTCATTCTTCATCTTGGAGCAAAAAGTTATATGTTGTTTTGGAGAAGAAATCTCCTACTCTCCCTTTTTCTGACGAAATAGGCAATTCAAGAACAAGTCACCTTAAATATTATAAGGAGATATAACTAGTTCACAAAACGGCCACCTGCATTTTTTAGTCTGAAATCTAATTGAGATAATTATGTATGAGAACAAGAAATGTTGAGAATTGGTTATGGTGATAGCGAAATCATGAAAGTAATGGCCACCTGCATTTTTTAGTCTGTTCGAAAGTTTTATTCATTGGATTTATCATCTTCTTGACCGCTATTGATTATTTGGGTGTGATATATTACGTGTATTTATCATGAACAGAAACATTTTCTAACAATTTTATGTTGTGCTGACATCAAAATTTGCAATTATCTTTTTTTTTCTATATATGCCGCGATATTTTTTTTTAAAAACTGGCTAATGTTTTTATTTTTTTCATAAATAAAAACTCACGAATAAAAAAGCAGCTTGTTTCTGTTTTTTTCTGCTTTTTTCTCAATTATGGACCACCCAATTAACAAATCGAGGACCATTGTACTTAAATTTAACTATGAAAAGTAATATGGCCTCAAAATTTGAAAATTTAGGATGATTTGGTTATGCATCAAGTTTATAAAAGGCACACCTTGACAATTGACTAAACTGTGAGATAATTAAGTTATTAGTTTTATGTATGAGTACCCATATCAAATAAATTTTTTTTACTAGGTATAATAGGACATTTATTACAAACTTCAATGCATTCGTTTTCAAAATAATTTACAGTATATTTGTAATCGAGTAAAGTTTCAAAGTAGTCCTCAACTAACTATATAGGGCTGTTTTAGTCCAGAGTTTGTAGAAGTGTCAAAATAATCCCCATTTATTTTAAAATTGAGTTTTAATATTTCTTCATGAAATCTATTTAGCCATAGTTTAAACTCTTTAAAGTCTGGAACTATTTTGGCACTTAACTCAATTTTAATCTGCACTACAAGTAGTCCCTTTCTCATCAAGTTTGATTAACATTCAAATCCTCATTTAAGTGGGTTAAATTAGATTACTGGTTCTATATGTATATTCATGAGGATACCCAGTAGTTCGAGTAAATTGATAGTTTAGCCAAGCGATGGAATCTAAAAGCAAGTCAGGAAGAAAATCACCTTAATATTCAGTTTATTGCTTTAATCAGACTATTTTCCTGTTCCATTCTAGAGCCTATTAGCCTATTAGCTACATAAAACAGAAGACAGTTCTTATAATCCACAACTTAAGCATAACTTAACCGAAAAAAGGACATTAAATCAACAAAGTTTTTATGAGATTGTGTTTAATACAATGATTAGGTTGTCTCATTTATGATTTGCAGTTGAAAATGAAATGACCTCTTCGGAAATTAATGTTAGGGCAAAAGAACATATACACAAATCTTTTCCCGAACACTATATTGAATTGAGCTTAGAGCAACTTGCTGCACTCTTTTTTTTTCTTCTAAGAATTAACAGCATACAGCATGCGAGAAGCTTCATGATTTCTTATCAGCTATTTTTTTTTATTTATCACAATCAATGGATGCAATAAATAATAGCATAAAACTATAGCTAAGCCAAGTCATTTTGCCTTTCCCCCTCCCATAACTGTATAAATTTATTGATTTGTACATTTTCGGGCTACTAACCTGTAATACTAACTCGAATCCTTCATCTTAGGTGAATGAAAATGAAAACATAGTCTAGAGTTTTGCTTATTTTATAGTTGAATGAACTATAACTGATGTGTCACCCTTTGCAGTACTTTGGTCCAACTTTTGTTCATGATGCTAGCAAGATTTCAGCGTCCCCGCCACCATATATAGAACCATATGAGCTGCTGAAGGACGAAAGGATATCAGAACTAGCTCCAAATGTGAAATAAGCACCCCATTTAATATAATATTTCTGTACACATGTAATATTCTTTACCAATTGTTAATTTCTATATGTTAGCAGTGTTTTATGTTTGGAAAATATATGCACATTCCAACTCCCAGGTTTCCTCTTATGTGATCCAGAGAATTTTGTATCGGGTTATATTGATATATAAAGATTGATTAGTATGAGTCTCATTTTGGATTATGTTGAAGCAAATGTAATATATGGGTGGTTGTTATTGTACTAATCTTAATGATGATCTAAGGTTTTGAGATTCATCCTGATCAAAATTTTGATTATGAATATCTTAAGGTTTATTTTCTACGTTTTATATTTCTGTGGCCCTGTTCTTAGCCGTGAAAAAGGGGAATAAGAAATGAGGAATTAATACACTTAAGGTTTGTATTATTGTTCCTCCTGCCATGAATATACCAGAAAACTTACAGCACCCATAGTTCGATTTTCCGCAATGAATTGTTCTTTTTTCTGGTACACGATTTTATCCTTCATGATCTTTTGGGTTATTAAATTTAACTTAACAAATAGGGTTACAATCATTCTTCGTTCTTCCATTCTTAAGAAATGGATATGTTGATTGACTGACTATTAATGCACGGCATCCATGATCCATCCTTCGGCATGGTGATGTCATCCCCATAAAAATTTGGTTCATTTTATATGTAAATTTTTTTTTGATTTATTTTGAGCTTAGTTCAATGTAACAGTTTGATAGGTTTTTATCATTTCAAATCAAAGACGAGTTTTAAATTTCGTACTTAACAAAGTTTGTTTGGTAAATCGAGTCATTTTGATAGAATTACATGTGTGTAGATCGCAGCTCTAGCTTGAAAGCAATTCGGTTGAACTTGATTCGTATTAAATTCGAACATAATTCAAATTTAATTTGTTCAGATTGAGAGGGATCGCTGGATGGCTTCTGGCAAGAACAGCTCTAACTCCATCAATGGACCAGGAGGGAAGTTCAAAAATATTAATCGTTTAACTATATTATTATAATTATTTGTTTATTATGTGTTAAAGAGCATTCTGGTTTCATACTGTTGAGAGGGGCGCGTAACAAATAACTCTCGCTCATCAATTATAGTGTCGGCTTTCATGTACTGGCCTCATAATATTGTCACATTGTGGTAACTTTTCAGCAGATCAACAATCCTGGAGTGTTTCTGTAATTTTATAGTTTTTGATAAAATTTCAACTTGTAAAGTCATGCATCTTTAATAAATTTTCATCATCTAACACGTATCTTGATGCATGACACAAATCTCAAAGTAATTTTTGAGCAGGAAATGTTTAAACTTCTCTATGTAAAAACCATCTAGAGCTCATATTTCAACAAACTTACAGTCAAACCGACCAGCTTGACGAGACAAACCTAATGATACCAAAATTTGTATAATCTGAGCCAAATCAAGTCCAGATTAAGTCTATGTGGTCAACCGACGCTTATGAAACAACCATCTATAACCCACACAACCAACTATCATCATTAATTTCAACTACAATCTATTCGACAAGCTGCGCTACAACGACCTTCTACTACATTAATGGCAAACTACTGTATCCATAGCAATTAACTCGGACCTTTGCAGTTTGCTATCAACGAGTACTACGTTCATTACACCCAAATTACGACTATTATAGATGAAATATTGTTGTACATTTAAAATGAACAATTTTGTAACTTCATCTTCCTTAATTTAGTAGAAGAGTGTATCTGTGTAGTCACAATTCATAAAGAATTATTTCAATTGGGCTAGGCCCTATGCTTTTCCCCTTTCTCGTGTTTTCCACGTAAAAATTGGGGTGTTTTCTCCTACTTTCTTGTTTTTAATTACGTAAGTGTGTATCAAATATTCATTCAACGCAAAGATGAATATTCATTACTCTACTACAGCAGACATTCCGACATGCATTAGTTTGACATCATATGTGTGCAACAAAATCCTATCAGCACTGTTGTCAAGGCTGAGACACCGAGTCATACTTTGTTTCCCAATGATATACATCATTGAACTGGCAAAGAAACCACATTTACACCTCTTGCTGATCATTTCTAAAGCATTCTTCGATGCGGGGAGCTACCCTCCTTATAGTCTTGAAAGGTCATTCACGTCAATGTATTGGGTACAATTTTGGTAGGGTAGACTTCTTGCATCATATTTAAACACAAAGTCTATGACAAATTCTTTCAGGCTGGGAGGCAACCTTAACTGCAGTCTTGAAATGTGGTTCACATTAACACCTCAAGCAGGTGGTGGTGTGGTAGTCATCCCACGTTTCATTCATATATAAAATCTTTGTGAACTGCTTTGATATTACGGGTAACTTCAATAGCAATGTTTAATTAACACCCCCACCATACTAGAGTTCTTCCTGAGCTAGAGTAGGAATCTTTCCAAAGTTCAATACATGGGATGCTTTATAAGCTTGTATGGAACCATCTAGGGGACAATGAATTCAAAAGTAGAAAGTTGTCAAATATTATTTTTGAGCGTGGCTACAGTAATACTTCCAAAAAAAGTATGGTCTATTGTGACTTACGACCTAGTCTTGAGAAACACAGAACTTTTTTGACACCTCATCATTGGCTTAATCGATCAAATGGAGACTTGATTAAACCTCTTCCATCACAGGCTACAATTGTTAAGCAGAAGCTTCCACTAACAGCCGTGTGTAGGTAAAAAATTCTTGGTGGATTCCCTTCAATCTCTTCCATAACATTTTACGATCTTTAAGCATAAGTTTAGACTAACAACATCTAATAGGTCAACCACATTATTGGCTTAATCGATCCAATAGAGACTTGATTCAACCTCGTTCATCACAGGCTACGATTGTTAAGCAGAAGCTTCCACTAAAAGCAGCGAGTAGGTAAAAAATTCTTGGTGGATTCCCTTCAATCTCCTCAATAACATTTGACAGTCTTCAAGCATAAGTTTAGACAAACAACATCTAATAGTTCAACCATCATTGGTGGATTTCAAATATCTTTGTCCGTTACAATGTAACATTATCGAGCATCTCCAGTTATACAACTTAGGATGAGTTTTACATTCCTAACAGATTCTCTTTTTGACTATGTTCTAATATAAGTTCACGTCGCCGAACATCTCCTGCCATACAACTTAGGAGAGGTCTTACATCATTCATGAATTACAATTGACTTCATTCATTGTATGTTATGGTCATCGAGCAAACACCCTCTGACCAAATGACCTAAAGAAGTCAAATATTCTTAGTGAAAGCCCAGACAACGACTTAGCGGTTGGGCAGCAATATCTTGTAACTGCTCAACCACAACTCAAAAGGAAAGGATAAAACAATCTAGTAAACAGAATCAAAATTTTTACTGCATCAACCAAAAGAAAGACATACATAGAAACACTACATTGGTTTAACTCATACAACAATGCATCAAAATAAATGTGAGAAAATGCATAAATAATGATGTCAATCTATTTCAACATGCTCCTCATCCTCAGAAGTACACTCCTACAAGCCACCTTTGACTTCTCTGCATTTTCAGCCAAAAGGGAATCATTTGGCTCTTGGATCCTCAAGGACCACAACTCTCTATTCTCTTCTTTAAGGGTCAACAACCTTGCTTGAAAAACTTCTAATGTCTCTACGCTCTGATCAAGGTCATAACTCGTGTCTCTTTCAATTCTTCTCGAGCATCTATGAGTTCTCTGTGTTGCTTTGAGAGAAAAAAAGCATGAGGCATAAGTCATCATGATATTTTCGTAACTGATTCACCAACAACAACATATCAATCACACATGAGTTATTCATCTTCTTGTGTTCACAAAAGATGTGATTGATCTTTGCAAGCTCAGTTCTCCATGCCCTTGAAGAAAATGGTTAGCTTATCTTCAAATTGTGTCAGCATCACCTCCTCAAAATTCTAGGGTTTCTGTTTATTTTTAGAGGGCATAGGCTTCAAGTCAGAAAAAGATCAAAGAATGAAAAATGATCTAATGTCTAACATCACTTGTGCACAGAAGATTTCAGTAATACCCCCCACTCCTCCTGTAACCACCAACCACCACCTGTTGGCCACTGTAGACAACTGTCGGTCGTGCTTTACTTGTTGTATTGAAGCTCCGCACAGAGTCCACACTTGCATTATGGAGTGATGAAACACTATTTGGAGTAACAGCCAACGTCACATAATTACAAAGTATTTTATAGAGCAGTGCATCATTTCGAACGTCGTGCAAACATGGAAGGTATATATACCGAAGTTACAAAAACTACTTTATGTTGTAAACACTATATATCATGGGTAACGAGCTCTTATGTATAGGACCGTTGTAACTCGAAAAATTATGCAACTCTTTTTCACTGGTGGGACAAGGGTTTATACGTGTTTCACTAACTCGTAGTGGATCATTTCAACTGATAGATGCTACACGAGAGGGACCTACATCTGAAAAAAAAAAAAACTTTAGTTTTCCTTTCATCAAGTACCAGTTTGCAGTGGCGACCTGTTGAATGAAAAGGAAAGACTTATACATGAAATAAATTTAGGGTCTATTTGGGCAGCTGCAACTTATCCATCTTATCCAGATAAACAACTATTCAGATAAGCTGCTGATCTGCAACTAATTCAGATAAGCTGACTCGTTTGTTTGGTTATTGCGTTTGGGAAACAACTGATATACAACTGTTTATGAATAAATGACAATTCTGCCCCTGAAGCTCATCTTCTCTGGTCAACTACCAACAAACCACGCTAGTCAACACGACCAACCACCAATCTCTAAGGTTTCAATTTCTTTTTTTAATGATAAAAGCTGAACTTCATGGCACTTAAATTAAAAAATAATGAATAATTATTTATTTGTTAATATATTGAGACCAAATAGTCAAATATGATTGCATTTCCTACTATCGCTTCGCACCAAAAGCATCCTGAAAGACCTAGCAATTTCGGCTGAAGATGAAAGATTATGGGCTAAGAAAATATTATTTAACTCAATTCTAATATTTGGTTTAAGTGTAATTAGTAATATATTACTATTTCCCTCGAATTCATATTTATCTTTATGATTCACTAATTAAACCAAGCATAAAACTGAAGCAATGTTGATAAGCATCGTACCGCCGGATTGAAGCGCGTACACGTTTCTCAAGGTGCGGAGACCACTTGAAGAATCCCTACATCCCAATTCACGTAATCTGTCTCGGCCGAGGAAGACGATGAAGATGGGGATGAGCGATTCGACGGATCGGAGGGCACGGACGATGAGGGTGCGGTGAGCCCAAGCGCAGGGAAGGCGGCGTAGAGGCGGAGATGAAGGAGACGAGAGGTGAGGTAGTGGGAGGGACGGTGCTTATGAAACCTCTATCGATCGAACTCGAGCTCCACATCCCCAAAATCGCCTACGCTAGCGTCGACACCATCAAGAACCACGATCTTCATCACTCCGAGATGAACTGACACCGCGTGAGCCCGGACTCCGCTGCTCATTCCATCAGCCACACAAAGTAACGAAGAGGGAGTTAGGGGCAGAGGATACGCAAAGAGGGCAATACTGGCAGATGTAAAAGGAAACGCGGGACAGCGGGGATCGACCCACGTCCCGCGTTTAATTAAAAGCTGCCCTAAACGCACCGTTAGTTTGCACCTTCAATACTTTCTCCTGAGGGAACCACTAAAGGCAGCCCTTTGTCCGCCACCACAACAACTTCGGGACGGGAAGGATTCACTTGAGCAGGCGTTGGTTCCTTTTTCTTTTCAGTCCGAGCAGTAGCAGCCGCCTGCATTTTAGCATTGTTGGCATCCAAAGCCGTCCAAAGTGCCATTGTCATCCAACCAAACTTCTCCAGCGGTGATGCCCGATTGACCACTATCGAGTCACGGTATTGGAAGACTGACAACTGCCTTCTTTCTATCCATTCTCTTTCCACGTGGATGTGATCTAACAGTCTTCTTCTTCTTAACCACTCCTCTAATTGGGCATAATTTGAGCAGGAATCACTCTGTAACGGTTGAAAATCACTCACAATTCATAGCAGAGCGGCAGCCTCAGCCCATACCTGAACTAATATCTATAGAAAATTAGATCATCCTCATACATGGAATAGTTACTTCCCCTTGTGCCATCTTGGACCGCTCGGTCGTGGGAATTGACCTGAAATAACTTGATAAATATTTCAGAGCCATCAGAGCAGAGCACGAGACAGGAAGCAGAAGGCTGGGAATAAGAAAAAGTTATGAGAACAAAGGACAGGAAAGCACAACCTGATAAAACTAATAACCCAATATATATAGGGTAACAATTGAAGTAAAACTGTCACACAGAATCATACAACAATTTCAAAAAAAAAATGCCGACATAAATATTACATCGACACATAAATAAAGAAAAAAAAACAATTTTATGTCAATTATGCGTTACAAATAAATCTCCAAAATTATTCGAGAGAGGAGGAACGTTACGAGCGGTTCATCTGTTGCATTGGCCGAGATAATTTCCTGCCGCAAGACCCTCCCAAAATTTAAGTCGATCAACCTGATCTGCCTCTGTCTGAACCTGGAGCACAGAGCATGTCTCCCCAATTTCTGATATTTCCAGACATAGGGCAGCCAGCTCCTCCCACAGCCCACATATCTCCTCCTCTAGCTGGATTTCAGCAACCCAGTGAAAGGATTCTCCATCTCATCCAGGCAGCAAGACGACAATCTCGGGGACATTCGACGTCGATAGATTCATGGGAGCCACCCGGGTGAAGCATGGCATCATCCTCGTTCCCAGTTGAAGCATGGGCTACCACTACTAGTGCTGCGGTCAGATCCCGACCAACATGTGCTGAAGCCGAGTCATCGGTTGATATCATGTCGATTACATCAAAAAATAATACGAAAAAAAATTGAGTCTACTTGATAAGACCAAAAATATTCATACCAAAGTTCCGATCGTACTCTGGTCCAAGTAAGCAACACACCATTCTCACTAGGCGGCGACGGAGCACCAACAGCTCCTTGCGCCTCAGATAGTGGCAGAGCGCCAATAACTTCACGTGTCTCGGGCAACAGAGCACCAACAACTCCCTGTCTAGGTTGTTCAACCAGCTAGCCCCGAGCCACGATAGAAGGCTGGGCTAACGGACAGGCGCTCGGGCCAATCAACCTGCTTCCATCATCCACCCGATTTTTCTCTCTCCGAAGACCTTAAAGCCATTTAGACAACCCCACTTGGTCTATCGGTTACTTCTTAGATACGAGTTTCTTCTTCTTCTTCTCACCTTTTGGTTTCTACTTACTCTTTGGTTTCTTCTTAGGCTCATAACGATAACACGCTACCGGCTTCCCAAAGGTGATATACAACATTACTCTGCTCAGGAGCTTATCTGAGCGGTTTGAGAAATTATCCGTAGAAAAGTTTAAAAGCTGACGGATTCAGAATGAAACAAAGAAAATTTGGAATATCAAAGGAGTCCCTTCACATCCTATTTATAAGAATCATGGACATAAAAATTCAAAGAGTTTAATTATTGAAGTTCTGATTATGCAGTAAATGATATATGTTTTGTATTTAATTATCTTATTCTTCTTGTAATATCATTTCCAAAAACTAAGAGAATAAAAAAAAAACTAAAATATGCACATCAAGAATGTGCCACCATAAATTCTGTGGAGATCCATTGATTCAGAAGGAATGAAGTACGACAAAGGAGGGCTCACCGCAAGAGACCAAGACCACACTTATCCACTTAGATAAAACCATCCGAGCCAAGGACAAATGTCAACTGAGCCATGAGAAAGATAAAAATATGATCCAAGTTCGGTCGAACTCAAACAGATAGATAAAACCCAAGAAAATAAGCTAATTTTTTGACATCATCGACCATCTCAAAAATACTCCCAATGTTCTTCATTAGGGACTAAGACTTGCTAAAAGCATTAAAGTTTTACAACTATCCCATACGTTTTCCTTGTTGAGGAGTGAACTAACTATCTGGTTACTATGATTCGGCTTCCACCCAATAGCCTAGCATTGCTCAATCTACAAGAGTCTCATCAAAGATCGAGGGTTGAAAACTGGATTAGATCAGCTGACCTACAAAAGTTCAATCGATCTAATCAATTCTGCAAGCCTGAAAATGACTAGCAAACTCAGCATAGCTAATCAAGCTAAAGCCTCGTAAGCCCAACTAACCCAGTCATGGGACACCCGAGCAACAAATTATGTTTGTAAAATACATAAAATATCCAGTAACATTCACATAAAAAAATGGGAACAAAAATATAAAATCACATATTGTATCATCTCTCTTAGAAATAGAGGAATTATTTTATAAAAAAAGGGAGATAGACAAAATGTTTTACTAGTCATTTTTTTTCCGTCTAACTCTCATTTTTTTTACGCTAACCCTTAGGCTTTGACGAACAAATCAAGATTCAATGAATACCATTTGTAATAGCCCAAACTCTTATCCATCGAGATAAACCATCTTTGGTCTCGCAATAGTGTTATGAAAAACGACGACAATAAAGCAAAAAAAGGAATGAGTAAAATTGCACGCAGAAAAACACTAGAGGGACACACAGATTTACGTGATTCGACAAATTTGCCTACGCCCACGGAACTGCAGAGGATTTATTTTTTCGAGGAATTACACCGTCAAGTGTCTCGATGTTTACAATAAAATCTCTATTTTCTTCTCTCCCTTCCTCTCTCTCTCTCTCTTTCTCTTAACTCTCAAGATGACTTGGCTTGATCTTGATTGGCTCGAGACTTCTCTTTTAAGCCAAAAGAGGATATTTATAGAAACCATGAGAGCGGTAGGTGGGAGGTAGGTGAGCGGTTGGTGATATGTGGTAGGTGAGCGGTAGGTGGAAAATAGGTGAGCGATAGATGAGATTCTTAAGTAGGAAATTAATTAAATTTCGGTGGACTGGGTCTCCACATTACCCAACAATTCTCCCACTTGGAAACTGGGCACTGACTGCATCACCTACTGCCTGCATCATCTACTGCCTGCATCATCTACTGGTTGTGCCGGCCTTTTCTTTAAACATAATATCCTCCACCTCTGCAACTCGAAACCCCTGTCATCATGCCAGAAGACCAGCTGAAGTTGAGCACAACTTCAGCTTCTCACGAGTAACACCCTCAGTTGACATATCATTGTCAACGTAACCTCGTACCACCAAGCTCTTTATTGGGTTACTCTTGTATCTGCTTACAACTCTCACTGCATAAGCAATATCCTGCCCCTACTGAAATCCCTTTTTAACAAATCTAGTCGTGTACCTCTTACTGTCATCAAACGCAGTATTCACCCGATACACCCACTTGTTGTGCAATGTCTTCTTCCGTGATGGAAGTTCTGCCAGCTCCCAAGTCCGATTCCCTGACAGGGAATTTGTTTCCTCCTTCTCTGTCAGCTCCCACTTGCTCGAATTCTCATATTGCAAGATTTCGTGATAACTCTGTGGTTTTCCACCATTTGCCTGTACAAAATCTAATTTTTCTGTCTTTAGTGCTCTGCCACTTTTCAGGAAATATACATTCTTCTGTTTTCCCATAATGCACCTCTGACTCATGTCTCCACGCTTGAGTAAACCTGTAATCATATATAGTGTGTCAGTTTTCTTACCCCGAGTCATTACTAATGCTTCTTTGGTAACCTTCCAGGTGCTATATGAAAACACCACTGAATGACCACCCTCATTGAGCTCCCCAACAGAAATAAGGTTTTTCTTCAACTCAGGAACGTGTCTGATCTTTTGTAATCTTTATTTGCTCTTATTAGGGAGTGCAATATCAACATCTCTCATCCCCACCACGTCAAGAGCTTTTCCATCAGCTATATATACCTTCCTAAAGTTACCTGCAACATAATTTTACATTAACTTCCGGCGGGAAGATGTATGGAACGAAGCCCCTGAATCCAACATACAGTCATCAACAGAACTGTAAACTGTCAGCAATAATGCATCATGTATTTCTTCAGCTATAACATTAGCGCTATCATTCTCCTTCTTCTTAGGATTCCTGCAGTTTTTTTTATGTGGTCAGCATTGCCACAATTCCAACAAGTTGTCTGCTGACAGACTTTGATTTTGATCTTCCTCTGTTTGAGTTCCTGTCACGTGATCTCCCTCTGGAATCAACATTCAACGCCGAACTTGAACATGAGGCCTCATCATAATCCTTTCTGCGCACCTCTTCAGCTAAAATCAAATCACAAATATCATTATATTTCAGCTTGGATTTACCTGCAGAACTACTAATTGTCATCCTCATGGCTTCTCAACTATTTGACAATGAAGCCAACAATATCAGTGCACGTTCTCATCATCAAAATCAATTTCAACATACGACAATTGATTTGTGATAATATTGAAATCATTCAGGTGTTGAGCAACAGAGACATCTTCCACCATCTTCAAGTTGAATAACTTTTTCATCAAATGCACCTTGTTATTCGCCGATGGCTTTTCATACATACATGATAAAACCGCCATGAGATCTGCAGTAGTCCTCTCCTTGATGACGTTGTGGCCAACCGATCTCGACAGAGTTAATCGTATAATCTCCAGAACCTTTCGATCCAACAGATTCCATTCTAACTCATCTATCTTTTCTGGTCTCTTTCCAAGTAACGAAACAAGTTTTTTTTCCTTAGAGGTAGTCCTCTATCTGCATCATCCAGTAAGTAAAATCTGTGTCATTGAAGTTCTCGATCCCCGATGTCATCACTTTGTTTCCGCCCATTGTTCTTCCTTATATTCGAACACAAAGCTCTGATACCAGTTGTTATGAAAAAAGACGACAATAAAACGAAAAATGAAACAAGTAAAATTGCATGCAGAAAACACCAGAGCGACACACATATTACGTGATTAGACAAATTTTCCTACGTCCACGGAGCTGCAGAGAATTTATTTCTTCGAGGAATTACATCGTTGAGCGCCTCGACGTTTACAAGAAAATCTTTATTTTCTTCTCTCCCTTCTTCTCTCTCTCTTCCTCTCTTTCTCTTAGCTCTCAAGATGACTTAGCTTGGTCTTGCTTTGCTTTGCTTGGCTTGAGCTCCTTTAAGCCAAAAGAGACTATTCATAGAAACCATGAGAGCGGTAGGTGGGAGGTAGGAGAGCATTTGAGGAGATGTGGTAGGTGAGAGGTAGGTGGAAAGTAAGTGAGCTGTAGGTGATATTCTTAATTATGAAGTTAATTAAATTTCAGTGGACTGGGTCTCTGCATTACCCAACAAATAGAGTGCGTTTAACTTTGAAACTTCTAATGAAATTTCAACCCTTCCACCAAAAGATGTTTCGATGTCTAAAAGTTAAGCCTCATTCTATTTAAGAGGCTGCACAAGACATATGCCCAAACAAACATAAATCAAAGATATTAATTCAAAATTATCCATTAAGAGGAATACAGTTTCAAATTTTCTTAATTATTTGACAATTCATTCAACATATTGAGAAGGTATAGACATATACTAAAGAAAAGATTTTCCAATTTCAAATATAAGTACAAAAGTTCAATAAGAATTGAGTAAACCTATATAAGAAACTAAAGTAAAAACTTAACCGACTAAAAAAAATGATGTATTTATTCCTTTAAATTGAATTGGTCAACTCTAGTAGTTGAATTGCTTTTGTATAGAAACCACACCGCCTCAAAAGGGCTCAACAGCCCCGAAAATAAGAATACATTAACAAGCGCTCAATCTCTTTATAGTGGAAGTCAACAGCTGGTCCCCTGCAATGGACCTCATGTATCTAATAAATATGTCTTTACTGATCTCTCCCACCTGAAACAAAAGAGAAATGAGCCATAATTTTGATTATACTTCGCTCAATATATCATCTTAAATCACAGAACCAAATAACTTCAATTTTACCTTATATTGATTGTAAAAAACCTCCAAAGCTTGCATTTTGGAAGAAGGCAAGCATCTTCCAATCTCTGCAAAAAGCTTCCAAAATGGAAGATTTGTCAAAGAAGACAGCTTTTGAACTCCCATCGGCTTCCTCAATCCTATATCCAGAAAAAAAAAATTAAAAAAAATTAAAAAATTAAAAAAAAAAACACTAAGATTCCAAAACCTGATTCGGTGAAATAAAAAACAAGCTGAAGATTAGGTGCCATACCTCCAGAATTTCCTGAAGACCTGAAGCTCACAACGAAATCAGGAACAATATGCGTCCTGATGTGAGTGTTCCACACCACATACCATTTTGGATTCACAATATCATCAACACCAGTATCAAAATCTGCATTGCTGGGATGGTCCTGAATGGATCCTGCCTCTATTTTCTCAGATTTTCCCATTATAACTCTGCAAAGCAGCAAATGCTTCTCGCCATTTTCATCAGCTTCTGATAGCAGAGCACTGTAATGAACATTTACTCATCAAAATCACGACACGTATCAAAAAACTTGCCCCATAAAGTTCAAACAAGTGCAAGTGAATACCTGTTATAAGGAAAATGCGGTGATGAAAGATGGATGCCAAAGCCATGGTTACAAACCCCGGGCCGAGCGCTGTTTGTTTGTCTGAAACCATCAGACAAAATTGCAGAAACACTGCTTGCAGACGAACCAAACCATCCAAATTTGATATTGCAATGCCCTCGGGCTTCCACTGCTTGTTTTCTATGAAACTGGAAAGTTAATAGCCGAGAATTGGCTGAGGAACTGGAATGCGAGCATTTGTGTATGGAAGTGATGACAGTATCTGTAATGAATCTTTTCATGCCGGAAAGGAACAATTTTTCCACCACTTTATAGAACTTGTCGTCTTTTCTCAGCAATTTGGTGTCCGGCCATCTATTAGATGAGACCTCTGCGTTTTCATCACAGAGTTCTTTTCTGCAATGAACATGATGATGACCTTTCTGAAAAACTCGAAACCCCCCCAATGACTCTGAAAGAATTTCTTTTTCAATTCCTGGAAAAAAACATTTACCATGAACATCAATCCACCCTATCGAATTCCACTTTCCTGTATTCAGATCAATCCTCGTCATACGGAGAAAATCAAAAAGATGGGATTTTTCGCAGGCAGCTATCTTCAAACTTGTCTTGCCGGCCAAGAAACCTGCTTTCAATTCGTCAAACACATTGCGTTCAAGGTCCTCCCAGGCGCCTTCAGAGAAAAGCAGGAACCTGGAAGGAACCCCGCTCTTTTTGAAATTGTTGAAAGCCCGAACCAACCTCTTATCAGCGGGAAGGAAACCAATTGAAAGATCTGATCTTTGGAACGAAGCCATGTCGACCTGTGCCTTCCCAGTCCTGGCGGTCAGTTCCGAAGAAACCGAATGCTCCATTAACGGAGCTGGAAAGAAGAAATACCTTAAGCGTCGAGATAGAAGACGACGTATAAGCTCTTTCTTTCTTGGGTTGCTGCCGCCTAGCTTTATAAGCAGCTATTTATATGACAACTGTAAAAAAAACCAAGAAGAGAAAGTCGGTCAGCTACTAATGGAAAGAGCCACAGAATTCTAGAAAACTACGATAATGCCATTTTAGAGTATATTCTTCTCCTCTATTTTATCAGTTTCTGTCGCGCCGCGCGAAAAACGCGGCCCAAACGGAGCCGCGCATTGGCTTTGGAAAGCAATATGTACAATGCCTAATTTCTAATAAAAAAACAATAAAGATAAATGAAAAGTCCTCTTTTTTTAATTTTACAAATATATCGAATGGAGATGTAAACAAAGCATTTGGAGGATAAAAGATAAACTTCAATTTTAATTATTTGGTCATAAATTGTTTTTAAATAATTAGTATTTCTTTAAAATACTGCAACATATAAATTAATTATTACTTTATATTATATTTATTTCAAAATAAATTTGCACATTTTGCCTCCATGAGGAGGGTTGATTCGTCATTCCTTGAACGAGTTGAATTGTGGTGAGGAATTGGTGGATCTGCTTCTGTAAAGGGTGAGAAAATATTGCATCAGGACTCTAAACATAGTTTACATTCATTCGGAGTCCAATGGTGCGGGGTTACGTGTCAAGTGAGTCCCACTGTAATACATTGGTATTGGTCAGTGTTAAAAACGGTGAAGTCCACTTTACATGTGGTGCCCTATCATTGGACTTCGAATGAATCAAGAGTCCTGATGTAATATTTTTCCCTAAAAGGGAGGCACTCTAATCTCTAAAAAATTATTAAATTTTTAGTATTATATAACAAAATAAAAAACTTGCACTCATAAAATAAAATACTTAATATTAAATAAATATTTGATTTAATAATCATATTTATAGTTGTTTTAAACATTTTAAAGAGATTGAAAATGTAAATATTAATATTTACAACCCCTTATTCTTTGATTGATTTTACAATCTTTCACTTTAAATTTTGGTTGATATTAAAATTAGCTATTAAATTTATTTGAAGTTAATTGTAATATAAATTTAGTCATTTAAGGATAAATTTAAAATCCTTATATTTTATTTTACTTAATAATTTGACCAGATTATTCTAATATGTTTTTTTTTTGTATATAGTGATGTTGTCGTGTCAACTATGTCGCTCAGCACTGAAAGACGCTCCCGCTATATACTATTTATCTGATTTTCATGTATTTAAAATTTACTATTTACTTTATTTTCAATGTATCTCTAATTCACCGTACCCTCTACTGTTAAAGTTCATAAGACCCATAGGGTCACCAATTCGATCCCACCTATGTGCGGGTTGAAATTCTTTGACACATGAAGTTGGTCTGGAGACTCGTATGATAGCCTTTGGTCATTCTTAAGAAAAGAATATATTTCTAATGTGCTAAAATTGAGAGAATTTTATATATATTGTTTTGCATAAAAAAAATGTTATGATCAGACTAGTCGTCGGCCGCCGAACGCCACTTGTGCTAGCTACTTGTCGTCTATTGTCCACCGACATTGCTGCTCACTTCTACTCTCTATTGGCCTCCCATTACCACCATCTTAAAAAGCTTATTTTACATTGATTATATTTTTTTTAATTGCACAACAAACACTAAAATATAAAATCATGTATTTATTTTAAAAATAAAAATCTCTAAAACATACAATATATTATTTTAATTATTAACCCATGAGGCCATGACAAGTCCTGAGTATTTATAAAGTTACAAAAGAATATAATTGGCCGAAAGTATATTTGGTAGCAAATATATATATTCAGAAACACATATATTAAGTAAGAAAAAATATTTGGTATCAAATATATTAAGCAAGAAATATATTTGGGAACAAATATACATGATAGGAGATTTCACACGATAACAAATCAGTCAAGGAAGGAATATATTTGGAAACAAATATAATGGAAAAGAAATTTCAATGCATTACTTTATAGTACTATCAAGGTCACAACCATATTTTGGTTAGATTTCATATGATGAAAAATTATATATACATTAATTTGTTATTGTTAAATCCTTTTAGGATGTAGGGTCTCGTATTATCAGTGGGCTCATACGTAGTTTGAGAGAAGTATTGAGAGAAGAAGGAATGTGTTGGAAGTTCTCCTATTGAATCTCAATTCTTCTTCCTCTATTACTGGGAAAATATTTTCATACAGAATACACACACAGTTTTGTGTGTAATAACCCCTCAATAATCTCTATTTCACGATTATTAGAAGGTTATTAGAAGGTTATTAGAAGGTTATTAAGGTATTAATTTAAATAACATATAATCCCAATAACCTTTCAATAATCTTCATGGGTCCTACTTGGATGTATTCATAAGTTATTATGGGGATATTGCGGGTTAATGGAGTACACATGTAGAGCTACGTGTGTATTCTGTATGAAAATATTTCACAAGAGAGAATAAATGATTGAGAGGAGAGAGAGAGAGAGAGAGAGAGAGAGAGAGAGATTGATGCACGGTACTCAGTTAAGACGGAAGGTGGCTGAATTTATATATCCCTCTTCCCCATGGTTTCTCTTCCAACCCTTTCCCTTAACATAAGAGGAAAAACAAAAAAAAAATGGCATTGCCAGTATGATACAAGACATTTCTATAGCATCCTTACGAGAAGATTGTGACATCTATGTCAGACGACTCTTAAATAGACACATAAACATGTCTGGCCTTAAGTGTTGTCTTTCAAGTCAGGGGTTTGAGAATCTCAAGTAGTAATTATAGAGGGCGCAACATGTCACTTTGGTAAGTGAGCTAGGTGGATTGTTTCAACAAGAGAGCTTGAAACTTGAGTAAGCAAAGCTCAACAGGTAGAGGTGATAAAAGCTATAATTTTTTTTGTAAAACGTAGGGTCTTTCAGGCCCACAAAATTTGTTAATGTATTCGGCCCGTAGGAGTCACTTATGAGTATACAACTATAACAAATTATGTCTAACAAAAGCATGCTCCACTATAACTGTAATAAGGTGCTCCAATATATTACACATTTCTTGAAAATAGATTGATAAATCCCACAATGTCAGATTCAAGCGCTCATTTTGCACAAAAAATTAAAACTATAAGAACATCAACTTCTAAGGTGAATATATGAACCACAAAGTAAGGTTAAAAAAATCTAGCACTCAAGAATGATAACAAAATTTTCTAAAGCTCACAAAAATAAGCGATTATTGTATCTGAATGCTGGACGTAAAATTGTGCCAAGTGTCCAATTAGAATCACTATAATACACCCCTTTTTAGTGGGACCCACTTTTTATTTAGTGATTTTAATTTGCGTCTAGTGCCCTGATGCAATAAAAAATCCTCAAAAGCATCACTGAAAATATATAAAGAGATTAAATACTTCATTCATTGAGGGAGTAGAGATTACCTTTTGGTGAAGATGAAAAATGAGAACAAAAATAGTTGAAGCAATGTGAATCAAAGAGTAATCAAGCAAAACAAATCTCAAAGGATCTCCTAGTTGCAAATCATTAATTTTGAAGCTATTGTAAAAGGATGTCCTTGAAGATGATATTTATAGATGAAATTTTGAATGAATTTGGAAACTCTAATGACCCTAAACACAAAAGAAAATAAGATCTCCTAAATCTCTCAAAATTGATTACAAGTTATTCTCTTTCCTTGAATAACTCAAAACAAATCTCAAAGAAGATCTCTCACATCTAATAAATTGAATACAACATTACCTCAAATTCTTCTCTCCCAATAAATTATATGACAAACCTCTTAATTTTAGAATTTACAATTACTCATGTCATATTAAGAAAAAAAAAAGCATTTATGTTTCATAGAGAGAGGTCTCTTGAGCCTTGACTTCTCAGTCCCTAAATCTTTCTCCATCGAACGTTATGCTTACATAATGATACTCTCCAAAAAGTTGCTAATTGAGAAGGTGCGCATACATAACAATCGTATCTTCAGTTTTCCATAAACGCATTTATTGGGGCAGAATGACTGCAAATAAAATTTAACGCATAAATCCACTAAATTATAATTAATTAATTCCATAAATTATTTTTTATAATTGTTGAACCGAAATTTATCCGTGAATGACACCTAAAGAATAGGACATCAATGATTGGTTGTTTTCTAAAAAATGTGGGACCTATGCTAACACATGAACAATTTTAATTGGACACCTGATGCAAATTTGTATTTAGAGTATACAAAAATTTTTCAAAGAATAGAGTGTGATAAGGTAAAAGAATTGTACACAGAGAAGTGAGAGATGAGATATTTTAGCAAAGTATTTATATTTAATGCTCTTCTATTTATAGAAAGTTAGGAATAGTGTGAAATGAAAATTACACCCGAGACCCTCCTTAATCAATCGCTTCCCAATTGATTGCTTCATGTCATGTGATCAGTGAATATCTAGCAGATTGTCTTGTTGTTGGTCGGCTTGTACCTGGGTGGTTTCAGATTCGGTTAAGCTCTGGTTTCGCAACCTTTGGATTAGTTTGCTCTTGTTTAGATGCTATCGATATACGACCTCTAGTTCATTTGTTCTCTGGGTCGGTTGACCCTTGGCCGGTCGCTCGAAAAATCTCTGATCTCTAGTTCTATCATTCTCTAAGACCCTTGATTGGTGTTTGACTGATCTCTGACATCTGGTTCTTCTATCCTCTGGGTCGACTGACCCTTAGCCATTTGTTCAATTGACATCCGACCTCTGGTTAAGTTGCCCTTATGATATTTTTTTTTTCACATAGAGATTTAACTGGTGACACGCGTTCTGCTCTAAATCGTTCGATCAGCGAAAAATCTATTTATGAATATTTTGATTGTACAATAATAATTATTAATTTCAACTAAATTGAAGATAAATATTCAACTATTTGTATTAAGACTAAAAAAATAACTAATTATAAAATGAATACGTATGCATCCACAATTAAATTTTTTTGAAAGCGTAAAATATTTTTGATACGTCATCAACAAATTTCCAACATTCAACATGAATCTTGGAGCATGACACATAGCTTAAGACGAGCTTTTAAGCAACAAACATTCAAGTTTCAATTAAGTGTCATCTTGAGCTTCGATTTCAGCAAACCTATACTCAAACTAGCTGGCTCGATGAGATTGACCTAATGATATTAAAATTAGTTTAATATGAGTCAAATCAAACTCATATTAAGTCATTAAACCACTCTTGAAAGTTTTTCGGACATATTTAGAAGGTTAAATGAATGTTGAATCTACCAAGCCTATACTCGAATTGAGATTCTCGACAAGATGAATCCAGTGAGAATAAGATTGCTCAAATCCGACATCGTTAGGTCACCCAGATATCCATCAAACGCCGTCTCTTCGAAGGAAGTTCTCCGGACCATCCGAACAAAGTGGTTTATATTTTTGCATTACTTGCTCATGGACATTATAAATAAAGCCTCACACCTCTCATGAAAAAGGGGTAGAGCTTGATTCTTGTGAAATAACTTGAAGCTTTGAGAATGAGCTGATGTCCAACACCACTCCTACCACTGTTGATCGTCATCGACCGCCAATGACCACTGCTAACCATCATTGATTATCATCGACCGTCATCAACCACCACTTGTTAACCTCCACCGATTATCATCGGTTGCCGCCAACTTCTTACAACAAGTTCATTCACATCTCTACAATGTATATCAGAGGACTTTGAAACCCTTTCCCGCCTGTGGGATAAGGGGTCTCTGTAATCATTGACTTATAGTGGATTTTTACAACTGGGTCCGGCTTGTGGTTAGTTCAATTTATGGGGTTTTCAAGTAAAAACTCCTGGTGTCACTACTTATTTTTTTACCATAGTGAATTTTCTATCACACATCAGTTTCGAGTCGTTTGTGGAAGCTAGAGCATTCCCATCACTAAAATACTTATAAGAATTGTTGCGTGGCCACCAGGCGCAACACTTGCAACAACATAGTTTCTCGCTCCAGCAATCATCATTCCAGAAGACAGTCACAGAGCCAAATTCATCAAGCCTCTACATCCTCTTACTCTAGAAGGTAATACCCCGCCGAAGAAGGCGTCTTGGGTCATTCTTTAGAAGATCGATTATGTGGGACGAAGGAGTCTCAACATGATATCCTTCATTTCCTACGCAATGAGCGACAACCGCAACCCAATGGAATTTACTTACGACCAATTCAATATTCAATAAGAAATACCACACTCACTGGATTCTTTGCTAACGTTGAAACAATTCCTCTGTCGAGATGAGACACCGATCTTCTCAACATTACAGATTTCATTCATCAGTCTCATGCAACTTACCTGACACCGCCCCCGCCTTACTGTCGTTTTTACTGATATCATCCGAGATGAGCTATGACGCCTGATTCGGGAAGAGTTCATGCTAGATAAAAGGGATTGCTTCTCTGCTCACTATAACTTCCAAAAATCCTCTCCTTTGGCTAACACGGTTCTCTGACACTCTATCCAAACATGTTTCAAACTCCTAAACATTGATGCCTATGAAGAGGTAACCGACTCATACGAGCACATCGACCACTATCAAACCATCATGCACATTCATAGTGCATCTGATGTGTTTCTCTGTCAACTATTCCCAAGAACTCTTAAGGGTCAAGCTTGCACGTGGTTCTACTCTCCCACAGGGTATGGGGGGAGGACGAGGGGCGTCATCAACACGTTCAATGAGCTTGCTAGATTATTCATAGAGCAGTTCAAAGAAAATAGAAGTATCATCAAAGATTCATCTCATTTATCAGAAGTTCGCCAGAATGAGAGGGAATCCCTCAAGGACTACTTCTGCAAGTTCTCCAATGAAGCTTGTCAGATTTTGTGGGTGGATCCGGGGTTACTGAGAGGACTCTTTCTTGGAGGGCCCAACTCAGGATCTTTCTATTCATCGCTGACATGGGAGATGGTGCGCTCTTACGCTGATCTAAT
>NEWO01000020.1:3197585-3211829 GCA_003013225.1 Phalaenopsis aphrodite | reverse complement strand
AAAACAGAAAGAGATATTAGAATTTTTTATTTAAAAAAATCCTTAAAATAGAAAAAAAATATATCGAGGCCTTACTCAGTCAAAAAATTCATTATATAATTATAAATATATCAATTTACTTTTCTCTGAATTAGATAATATTGAATTGCATAGCTGATAATCATAAAATAATAATAATATAACTACAATAGTTATAATTGAGTTGCAACAAAAGAAACAGTCGATCAGGGAAGTCATAGTTAGAAGTTGTAACAATAGTAGTTGGCCACAAACGTTATATTCGGTGATTGCAAGAGCAGCAATTGGCTATAGAGACGGTAGTTGAAAGCTATGACTGTTGGTAATTAGCCACAAAGGTCGTAGTTGTTGAATGTAAGAACAATGATTTGTCATAAATACCATAGCTTGAAGCTGTGATAATAGTTGTTGACCACAAAAATCATAGTTGATGGTTGTACTACTCGACCACAAGTACCATAGTTACAAGTTGAAACATTAGTAGTTGTCCACAAAATATTATAGTTGGTTTCTACAAATGTTGTAGCTGACTACCATGACTATAATTAATAGCTACATTAGTGACAATTGGTCACAGAGACGATGGTTAAAAGCTATAACAATAGTACTTGGTCACAAAGACTGTAGTATGTGACTATAAGAGCAGTAATCAGTAACAAAGATCATCATTAGAAACTGTAACAATAATAATATTGTCACATAAAGTCATAATTGATTACTACAAAGATAATAGTTAGCCACAAATGTAATAGTTGGGCTACAATGCTTGCAAGTCAGAGTCATTGGACTAGCAGTGATGGTCGACAAAAATCGCTGGTTACAACAGACGGTGGTCAACCGCTACACATTCATTGGGACATGTTGATTGCAAATAAGATTTAGCACATAAATTCTATAAATTTATATTTAATTATTGCGGTAAAGTATTCTATATAATAGGTATTAATTACGGTTAAATTGAGGATTAATATTCGACTATTTGTCTTAGAACTAAAAAAACTAATTGATTATAAAATTCATACGTATGTGTACACCATGGACGTTTATTTTAATTATTGTACAAATTTTTTTTTGGAAGCGTAAGATAATTTTATTCGATATAATATAGTAAAAATATAACGTAAACATAAAAAAAGAATTTTAGATGATAATGTTCCTCACGTTATCACTAGTTTAAACTTAGCGTCACATTTTGTCGTACTTTCTCTATGTCGGTCGGCACCATTCACCGACTCTGAAATTAGAAGATTTTTTTAAATGGTCAAAACGTGATCAAAGCATTACGAGTTGAGATGTAATGACAACTAAATAAATATTAATAATTAAAACATGCTTAATATTGATTTATGAAAACACCTTCTACCAAAATATGTTGAATCTTCTTTTAGGATATAGGGCTTGGTATAATCGGTGAATTTATACAACGTGTAAAGATTAAGTCTTTAAAAGGAACATGTAAAAGATGATTGAAAGAGCTTTATTTTTCTCACAACAACAGTAAAGGGAGAGAGAATAAATCACTCTTTTTTTTTTTCTGAGAGGTCAAGGAAAAAAGAATCCTTTTTAAGGAAAAATTATTTCATACGAACACCACATACAAGGATATATGTGGTGTCTGATCTCCACCGTTAATCACCGCAAAGATGTATTTCGGTGGGCCACACTTTCAACTTTTTTTTTTTAAAAAAAAATTGATTGCGGTGATCAACGGTGGAGATCGGACACCGCATGCATCTCTGCATGCGGTGTCCGTACTGAATAATTTCTCCCATTTAAGAGCCTATTTGGCTTCATTTTATACATGAGAGAGAATAAATATAAAAATATATTGTTTAGGGCAAAACGTCTACCCATGATTTCTGTGAAAAGATTGACAGGCATGTGTAAATCGAATTTTCATCTCTCAGTTGAATTTTGATATTTAGATAATTTTCGCACGGAAATTAAGAAGAAATTGATATGTCATCAACAAATTTTGTAATTTTGCACGAATCTTGAGTGATTAGCAGGAATCTCAGAATATTTTTTTGTAAGGAATTTTTTAACTTAAATTTAAAATTCTTCCAAACTTCAATTTTCACCAATCTTTTTGTTCATTTTGTTTGGCTTGCCGGGCCAAACACATTCACAATAAAATTGGTTTAATTCAAGTTAAATTAAGCCCAATTAAGTTCTTTAATTCCCAGGTTATTGGAGGTTTTTTTGTCATTCATTCTTCCCTTTTTATTTCCCGGTTCAAGGTTTGGAAGTTTTTTAGGAACATACGGGTTGTGACCGTTACCATAATATAATGATGTCATTTGGCGACAACCACTCAATCAGAGGGCTTCGGTCGTAACCGCTATTTTGTTGTGTCATTTGGCGGCAGAACCATACGGACAGAGAACTCGGGCCGCGTCCTTACTTGTACGTAATTACTTTTATTGTGAATATAAGGATATATTTAATATGACATTCACACTTTGTACTTTGTGAGCTGAAGTCAATCAGAAATTTGTCACCCTCGACAAATTGTTACATATGGCGGATAAATATTTTTTTTAGCTTTCAATGATTAACTTTTAACTTTAATTTTAGTTTATTATTTCAAAGTTTTTGATTTAAAAGGTTGACCCCTCCATTTGAAATCTTCACTCAACAAGATCATCATCCGGGATTTAAGAATTTTAAAACGTTTATATTTAAAGGGGGGCATTTAGTTTTGTTAGTTTGAACTTTTCAAAGAACAAGTCTTGATGACTCCTTTTCATATATGTTTGATCACTAGTTTGGTGATTTGGACTTTTAAATTCTTTAGAATTTGAACATTTATCAGGATTTAATAGACTCAACAACTCCAATCTTTACGATGAAGAGGATCGGATTAGTGCGATGAAACTTACAATCTTGCCCTATAGACAAGGAGACATGATTAGCCAGCGTAACATTCTCGAACCAAATACTTGAACATTCAATACATTGGTTAGAGCACATGTGTCCATTTAACTTTATATATAATTGATTTGTTCATATAACCACCTTAATACATAGCTCAGGAGTATCTCAAGTGGTACTCATCAAAAACTTAAAAGGGTGACTCATATTTCAAGATGTTACATTTATCTTAAAAGATAACCATAAAACTTATAAATATTTGCATATGTATTATGATTTTATGCTTTAAATACATCACATGCTCGCTAGTATGAGCGTTATGAATCAAGTGGCGGTGACTACTAATCTTAGAAAGCTTCACATTTGAATTATTTTTTGCCCCCAAAGACCTAAATTAAAAAAAAAAACAATTTTATATTGATTTTCAAGAAATAGAAGCCCAAGTCTGAACAACTCAATAGAAGCCCAAGTCTGAACTTTTAATATTTTCAAGCTCTAAAACTTTGTTTTAAAAGCTACAATTTTAATGATTTTTTTTAAACCTAACAAGTCTAAATATTTCAAAGCTCAGATCTCCACAATTTTAAAACTGTAAGAGCCTAAATTTTGAAAACTTGAGTGTTCCCAATCATTATAAAATTTAAATGATTGATGTTTTATTTTTATTTTTAAAGTCAAAAATTCCAAATACTTTAAAGTGATGACAAGTTCAAATCACCTGAAATTTCGGTAACCTCCCGACGCCAATCCCCGTTAGGGGCCACGAGAGAATGCTGGTTTTCTCAGCTATCTTAGAAGAATCATTGATCAGTGTCATAAGACATTGTAGTCGGATAGCAGTATCAATTTTCATCCCGCAATCTCAAAAGATGTAACGTGAAGTACAAATAACATTTAACTCATGATCTCAGAAGATGAGACGGATCTTTAGTGCACCTGCATGAAGGGTTAGATTATAAAGAAAGAGCTCTCCAATTTTAAAAATAATTCTCCAAACAAATTTACATTTTTCCATGCCAAATGGGTATTTGCTCTCATTAAATGGAGGTTTTTTAGAAATCTCCCAATTTCCCTAATGTTGTACCTGCAAGAAAGAAAGTGTCAAATCCCAATTTTTTTAAAAAAAGAATTAGCCATATGAGTTCACATTTTCCTCTCTAAAGGGTACTTTGCTCTCCAATAGAAGTTTTCAAAAGAAATTGCCCCCATTTGTCCCAAAGTATACCTTTTGAGCTTCATTGTCATTGTCCACGATGTGACGACAACACAACGAAAGACAAGCATGATCCAGATTTCCTCTTTCCTTTTTTGGTTTTATTCAATTACATAACAGTAATAAAGCTAAAACTAAAAATAAAGGAATGAAAGTAAAATAATAACAGGGCTCGGGCTTCGAGTCGAGCTCAGGTTTAAAGAGTCGGGCTCAGTTTGGGGGATTGAGTTCGAGCGATAGGCCAGAGTCGCCGGCTTCCATTCAAGAAGAATTGAGAGGAGGAAAGCACATACAGCAAATTCGGGTTGAATCGCAGCGAGGGAGACAGGGCTGCGGCTTCTTGCGGGATAGGCCTGCGACGAGCTTCAGAAGCAAGGAAGACAGCGACAATGGCAATGGGAGTCCTCGGAGTCGCGGCTGAAGCAGCATCGCGGCAGATCGCGTTTCGGGAAATTCGGCACAAGAAGGTCGCGGCAAGGGCTTCGGTCTTGTGAAGAGGAGGCACGGGCGAAGGTTTTCATACGATTAGGAAGCAGAAGGTCGTGAGATTATGCGGCAAGAAGAAGAAAAGTGCGCAGTTGAGGCTTGACAGTCGTGAAGAAGGAAGGCTCAGGTAGAGGCTTTGCGGTTTGCTGTTTGAATAGGGAGGAAGAGGGCTTCCGACGTGCTGCCAACGGGAGCAACGTGGGAAATCGTGACACAAAATGGATCAATTGACAGGGAAGAGCACAGAGCGACTAGGGATGAGCGACGGGGGGATCACGGCACAGTTGGGGTTCGATTTCGTGAGAATAAGGAAATTTATATTAATTTTGTGTCCAAATAATTTTTATGTTTCACATTTTAATGCATAAAAATTAATGGTGATAGGAATGCAACAATCATAAATTGATATATGTGCTGCAGCTAATAGAAAATCACACATGAAACACAAAATAAATCCGAAGTTTAAAATGTCAATTGCATACTAGAGTTTATATATAAATGTGTAATTGCCCCTAAGAAATCACCCTTAGATCCATGCCTTAAATTCCTACGAGGCGGGCCTCTTGCTTTCTGCCTATATAGATCCATGAAAACAACCAGGGCGGGAACCGGGTTATATCAACGGTGATACTTGAGCTCTAAAAAAACTTCTTAAGCATTAGCTCATCTTTTTTTTCTTCCTAAATTATGAAACAGAAATATTTCTAATTTTTAGTACTTTCAGGCTTTCGTGAACACAATGTGGCAATGATTTATCTCTCCATGGACCATAACATTGCTTAGAATCCCCTTTGTCTTGAGTCCTCTTGGGACTAAGGGATGTAACATATATGAATGGGAGAGTTCTAAAACACTAATTCAACATACCAATTGAACGGTAGGAGCCAAAATTTTACTATGACATGATTTTCAATTCAGCTATTGATTTTCGTGCTTTTGAATTTTTATGCATTATTTAACATGTAACTATTAACTTATTATCTACAATGGATTATAGTGTTTTCAAGTTTCATTTACAATTTTAAATTTTGAGTTTGGAGGGTGTGCCTAATTTTGTATCTTTCATGTTAAATCTGCAATAGAAAACAATAAGAGACTATTTGGCAGCGCCTTTGTAATAGGATTTATGGATATAACATAAATCCAACCAAACAGTTAAATGTATGCAAGTTTAATCTGGCAACAGTTGAAGTCAAATTTCATCTCATTTCACCCATAAATTTGAATTTACTAAATCCAATAGTTTAACGGATTTGATAAATCTGGATTTACAAGATTTACTAAATTCTATCAAGTTAAATGCTCCATGCAGGCAAACAACCCTTAATACATCCAATAAACAAATGCAGATGACCTTAGGAAATGATTTTGGCATCGTCCACAGGGTCATGTTGCAAAACTTTGACAACACATGCAGGAACGTAGGCAATCCATGGAAAGAAGCATTACGCACAATCCAAAAGTTTTTTACCAGTAAAATGCGAATCTTATAAAATTCTAGATAAGTTCCGAAACTAATCCCTACACACTAAAATTAGCCGACTGTTTAAGAACCACTATCAGTTTGATTTGTAAAAGGAAAACAAAATGATAAAATTAAGAAAAAATGAACGAGGATTACTCGAACTTTATGCTCTTAAAAACCACTATCAGTTTGATTTGTACAAAGAAAACAAAATGACAATTTGCTTATGCTCTTAAAAACTGTCATTGACACGAGAAAGAAAGTATCACTCGAACTTTATTTCCTCATCTTGCTATGAATTTAATATTATATTCCTTAAACTCAGTTCGAGAGGATGAAACAGAATCAACTGGTAACAACTACACCATTTTCCATGAATTGGATCACCTGAAGGCTTTTCATATTAAAAATCGTATTCTAGATCCTATTAGCCATTAGTTTCAATGATATCTATTAAAATCTCATATGCCACTTGCTTCTTCCGGTAGATCACAGATCATTTTCATGTTTTTTTGTTTAGTGTCAACAATTTGAGATATAATAAGATTATTTCTTAAGAACTGAAATGATAAGTAAATATTGACATAAATTAGATTTATCTGCAAGCGCAACACTGCAAAAAAATTAATGGGATTGGATCACACTGTCAACTTCTAAAAATTCGATCAAAGTAATTGTAAGGATAGACAATTGATTGAACTTTTAGTTTTCTCAAAAAAGGTTGGGCGGGGTAGATTTTTTACATGAAGAACTGTTGTGAGATATGTACTTCCTGGCATAGAAATGAGACGCAAAGAACACAAACAAACACATATTGTTTACGTGGTTCGATCCAACTGGATTTACGTCCACGGGAGGGAATCAATCAAATATTTTACTAAGGCAAAAGAAATGGAGAATACATAGCTTATACATAGAGATGAGCCCAAATCTTCTTTCTATGGCATTCATCTCAAGCGACACCTTGATATAAGGCCTCAAGATGCTCCCCCCCTCTCTAGCTCTCTAGTTATTCTCTCCTCCTTTGTGGTAGCTTAAGATCTCTTCCCTTACTCTCCTAAACCTCATACTCTCTCTATTTATAGAAGCAAGAGAGTGGTAGGTGGTAGATAGGTGAGTGGTAGGTAAACGGTAGGTGAGCGGTAGGTGAGATGTGGTAGGTGAGCGGTACCACATTACAAAAGTGTCCTTTTACCTTAGTTCAATAATTTGGGGTCAAAATAAAAAGCTTCGAAGTAAAGATTCCCTCCACATGGCCCTTAAGGGGCCCTCAGCCCTTGCTTGAGTTTGCTAAGTCCAAATAGTACATGGACTTAGCAATCACGGTTCTTCCGATAAGAGAGTACAACACCTTTTTCCTGACTCCTTGTATGACGACACGAGGGCCTTTGGTTACTCTGATGCAGTCATTCTCTACCTTGAA
Source organism: Phalaenopsis aphrodite (assembly GCA_003013225.1). Classification (NCBI taxonomy): domain Eukaryota; kingdom Viridiplantae; phylum Streptophyta; class Magnoliopsida; order Asparagales; family Orchidaceae; genus Phalaenopsis; species Phalaenopsis aphrodite. The sequence goes on along the minus strand of NEWO01000020.1, from coordinate 3,204,350 downwards.
CGAGCATCCGCTTGACTCCAACGTACCTAAATAAATCTGATTTCTTTTGAGCTCTGGTATGTACCTGACATTTTTCAGTACTCGTTCAACTCCATCAAACATCCTTATCCTGATTGATCTATTTCCAACAACCCTGTGAGCTTTATTGTCTCCCAATAGAACGAACTCATCATTTTCCTGTTGTAGTGTCTCGAACCAGTCTTTGTGAGGACACATGTGAAAAGAACACCCTGAGTCGAGAATCCACTCCTTACTGAAGTCAGATTCTGTGATCACCAGGGTCTCAGCAGAATCATAGTCATCAGAGGCTACGCTTGCTTCTCTTGATTCTTCTGGCTATTCTTGGTACTTAGTCTTCCTGTCTGGGCAGTTCCTTTTGAAATGATGTCCTTGTGACAATGATAGTACTTGAAAGATTCTCTTGATGACTGATTCCTGCCATCCTTGTTTGACCTTGATCTGTACTGACCATTTCTTAAATCTTTCTTGTCCGATCTTCCTCTGATAATAAGACTATCTCCGCTGACTTCCTTGTCCCTGTCATGTTTCCTCTGAAGTTCTTTGGCTCTAATCAGAGATTGAACCTCTTCCAGAGTAATAGTCTGCACCCTTCCATAGAGCATCGCATCTTTGAAATGCTCGTAGCTCCTAGGAATAGAGTTTAGCAACAGCAGTGTCTTGTCCTCATCGTCCATCTTGACGTCGATGTTCTCGAGGTCGTCGATGATCTTGTTGAACTCATCGATCTGCTCTGAGTCAGAGCAATTTGTCTTCATGCATTTTGAAGGAGTATAGGTGCTGCTTCAGCAAGAGCCTATTAGTCAGAGACTTTTTCAGGTAGAGTACCTTGAGTTTGGCCCAAAGTGCTTGAGTCGTTGTCTCCCTCGACACCTCCCTCAGAACTTTGTCGCCCAAGCTCAGGATTATCAAACTGTGGGTCTTGTCCAGGATACCGATCTTCTTCTTCTCGGTCATGTCAGCCGGCAATGCCGCCGACTCTTGCAAGGCTTCTGCAACACCCTGCTGAACCAATAAAGCTCTCATATTTACTCTCCATAGGCCGAAGTCGTTCTTCCCGTTGAATTTCTCAATGTCAAGTTTGACGGAACTCATTGTCGTGGCTAGGATTTCTTCCAATGAATTCTACCTGTTGCCCTTCCAAGAACTAGGCTGAAATCAAAATGTTGTATTATTGTATAGCAACTAAAAATTTTCAGCCTAAACCTGTTTTTTAACACCTTGCTTTCCAAGAAATTATCACCAAATTTCTTACCTTCTCCCCGTGAACTCCACTGCCTTCACCAACTGAACGGAGAGCTCTGATCCCTTCTGACAGAGATCATACCTGTTCACCAGAGAAAACTTCATGTCATGTGCTTGCGCCTCCTTCCCGCAGACACTCCTCTGCGTCTAACGAAACAAATCAAAAATTTCTCCTCTGCCTCTCGCACGAAAATAATTGCCTCTCCAGAGCCGTCGCGCCTTGCAAAACTGCTCAGGTCCTCCTACTTCGCGAACTCCCGAACAGGGAACTCCCCGAACCCTTCTCTGCGCGATCTGCGCCTCTTCCCTCTGACCGAGCTGCTCGCAAGGCCGAAATCCTCTGCTAGCAGCCCTGTCACAAATTTTTGGCCCTCGCTCGCGGACTATTCCTCCTCTGTCTCGCTGAACCACACAACCAGCGGTGCGAATCCAGTCGATCAAAGCTTCCACTGCTCACTAAATCTGTCGTGATTCGGCTATCTGCGACGCGATCTGCTTGCTCTGTTCGTGAATGTCGAACTCCTCTTCTTCGTTACTGGTCGCGAACACCTTTACGGGGACACCTCTAGCCAGGAAGTATGGATCTTCCCACAGACGGCGCCAATTGTTGTAAGATATGTACTTCCTGGCATAGAAATGAGACGCAAATAACACAAACAAACACAGATCGTTTACGTGGTTCGATCCAACTGGATCTACGTCCACTGGAGGTAATCAATCAAATATTTCACTAAGGCAAAAGAAATGAAAAATACATATTTTATACATAGAGATGAACCCTCATCTTTCTTCTATGGCCTCCCTCTCAAGCGACACCTTGATACAAGGCCTCAAGATGCTCTCCTCATCTCTAGCTCTCTAGCTATTCTCTCATCCTTTGTGGTAGCTTAAGATCTCTTCCCTAAAGTTCTTTTCCCTTGCTCTCCTAAATCTCACACTCTCTATTTATAGAAGCAAGAGAGTGGTAGGTGGGAGGTAGGAGAGCGGTAAGTGAGCGGTAGGTGAGATGTGGTAGGTGAGTTGTACCACATTACAAAATTGTCATTTTACCTTAATTCAATAATTGATGGTCAAAATAACAAGAACAATGGAAGTGTAATTATTATTTTGCAGCACATAATGCAACCACTTAAATCAAATTAAAAACACAAATCATCATCTGAACAAAGGCAACATATAAATTTACAAAATTATTGCAAATTTACATTATGGGTGAATGAACAAATTTCATGCATTCAAAGCTTTCTTTTCTTTTTGAACATGACCCTCTGAATCTTTTGATCATAAAAGACGTGACGCTGCCCGATTCTGGAGAGATATGGCCTATTTTGCCTTTCTTCATTGAAAACATCACCTAGGTAGCACTAATCACCACATATGGATCCAATTCCACCGATTAAACTCAACTAAATAAAGATATATTAGGCATATAACCATGAAGCCATTAATGTGTCGATAATTGCAAGCAAAGTCTCTTGCGTGGATAAGTCAGACATAAGAAAACAAATTATTGCAATTTGAACAGTGCCAAGAAAAAAGGGGCTGCAAATAGATGAAAAGGATGATAAACAAACAAATAATACCAAAGGAGAAACAATCGGGTAGCTGAACGAAGAGCTAAATCTCACCAGTCCAGACTAACTTCATCAATTTAAAGTACAAAAGCCAGAAATCACCATAACAGAAGATCAAAACAAGAGATTGAAAAGTTTCAAATAGAAAGGAGGAGGGAAATTAAAAAAAGAAGGTGCACAGAGAGCCAAATTACTAAACTGCAAAGCCTCCAAAAATGCATATTAAGCTTAATTCACACAATCGCCGTTCTTAAATCAGTGCATCTCGTTAGCAGCATAAACTGAAATCTACATAAAATGAAACAAAAAAAGTTAATCAGAAAAAAAGAGTGGAGAAAGTGACTGAGCCTTGTTGTACAGCCTTTCCATGCCCTACCATTAGTAAAACAGACCAGAAATGTAAGAAGGTGGACAGGATGAGTAAATCAAGAAAGAAATACATCAAAATAATACGAATTCTTATAAGAAAAATGAAATAGCAGAATGAAAAAAAAAAAAAAAGTGGGGGGAGGGGGGAAACTTTAGCACATATATCGGCCACCATATACCCGTATAATTCCAACCGTATACGTGTACGCCTTATGTAAGATCTTTTCTTCGTCTTCTTGAATCCATCTCGGACTTATCAGTCTATTGCCTGGCTCCATCCTGTCTGCCTTCGACGCTTAAACGATGAATTAGGTCCTATATTGACCAGCATGTCCTCACCATCACCCATCGGCGAAAACCAGGAACATGGGCATTTTCGACTCTGCATACACATAAAATGGTAGAGGATGAAGAAGATGAGCTCGTCGACGGTTCCTCCGCCATTGGAGCTCTGAGAGCGAAGCAATTGCACTTAATTGTCTGCAACTCTTTTCTAGTCTTCTTTTTCTTTCTACCTCTTACCATCTTGCACATTAATAGATACCCACTTATATAGGCTCTCTATTTTTATTTGGAAGATTTACATACATACCATTAAATTCTTATACATTTACATATCTAAAATTTAAACTTAAATTCTTGCATTTATACCAACTTATTTATGGATAACAAGATTTATATCACTTCTTAAAATTTAAAATAATAATGCTTGATGAGTGCTTAAAGATTCCCGGCATCAGAGTAAAGGATGACATACGTAGCGTAGTTTGGATATTCATCACAAACTCAGATAGAAATAAGAAAATGGTAGCGACACCATAAATTTTTACGTGGAAGATCTTAAAAATGGAGAAAAAACAATACCACATACCATGCTTAGTTGAAATGATCCACCACGTAAATTGGTTACACTGCTCGACTCTTCTCTTAAATTAGGGAATATGGGGTTACAAAGATAATTATTGTAAATATACAATAGTGGTCTGCCAACAGTGATTGTAGTCTGGCTGTAATGAATGTAATTCTCGATGAAAGTATGTTGCAAGTCATAGTCGGTTGTTCTGGAGGCGGTAGTTCGCCTCAAATATTGTAGACGGCGGTCATATCATCAGCTTGTCTTATAGGTGATAGTTTTACGATACTACTTGGTCATGTGAGATGTAGATGATTGTTTCAGGAGCATTAGTTGGCCACTGAGATGTAGTATGAAGTTGCAGGTGTTGTGTGCCACGTAGGCCATGAGCTATAGTGCTGAGTTATGACGACGTTCGTAGAACTTGGGGGGTGGACTCTGAAGCTGCACGAGCTATGGACCATATTGATCATACTTAATCATGTAGGGCGTAGTGGTGAGCTACGACGACATTCGTAGGCCGTAGGGTCTGAAGTTGTAAGCTACGCGAGCTATGAACCAAGTAAGTCATAGTGGCGAGCTGTGATGACGTTTATAAGCCGAGGGGTCGGAGTCGAGAGCTACACAAACTATGAACAATCTATTTCGTAGTTGGTGGCGCGCTGTGACGACGTTCGTATTCAGTGGGGGTCGAAGTCAAAAGTTGCACGATCTGTAAAATGAGTAGGTCATAGTGGTGAGTTATGATGACATCCATAAACATTGAGGGTCGATGTTCAAAGCTACACAAGCTATAAACAGCGTAGGTCGTAGTGATGAGCTGTGACAACGTCCATAGGTCGGTTGGATACAATGCTAGCTGGATGTGACAGTAATTAGTGCGGGGGCTGTCTGAGAGCAGCAACGATCGGAACGCAGCTACCGTCGAAAGGGGACGACGGTCAGAAGACGGTGATGGTCGGAGGACCATGGCGACCAAAATCCTGGAGAGCGGCGAACTGAGATGGCAGTGGCCGGAGGGCAATGGTGGCGGAAGGTGACAAAGACACGAAGGCCGTGGCTGCTGGAAGGCAGTGACAACCTGAGATGGCGACTGCCAAAAGGCGACAACGGCTGCCGGGGGGTGGTGGTGGGGGCTGTGGTCGCAAGGCGACGGCCGGAGGGCGACGACGGTGGCTAGAGGGCGGTAGGAAAGTGGGGGCGGTCTAAGACAGTGACAGTTGGAAAGTCGTGTCGCCGACCTGAGACGATGACGATCTGAAGGGGCGACGATCTGAGACAGTGATGGCAGGAGGAGACCATGGAGATTAGAGGACAACATCGATCTGAAGGAGGCGGCGGCAACCAGAGCAGATGGTGGCCTAAGAAGATGGAGGCGGCGGTGGCCAGAGCGGATGGTGGCCTAAGAAGACAGAGACGGAGACAGGAGGGCAGCTGTTGGATGGCGACGACAGCTTGAGGGCAGCGTTCTGATACGACGAAGGCGGTGTCTCAAGATGGCGGCTGCTGGAAGATGGCGACAGCCATAGGGCGGCAAGGGCCAAAAGTGACAACAACAGCCTGAAGGCAGCGGCGGCGGCTGGAGGGTCGAGATGACCAGACACGAAGGCTGTGGCAGTTGGAGATGACGATGCAGGAGGTTGGGCCACATTTTCCTTTTATTCACGCTTTGCTCTCTCTCTGACTCTGAGTCTCAGACCCTCTCTTCATGAGAAGCTTGGGGCTCTATTTATAGAGTCTAAATTACAAATAAGTCAGAAATCCAAAACACTCTTGATCGAACGACTGAGAGAGAACTCTTTGATCAGACATTTTTTTATGTACTTTTGACTGCCTTAATGATGTTGGAATTGAGAGATGTTTGGCTCGTTGAATTCGTCTTGCTTAGACACTTGATTGGATTATAAGCATGTCATAATTGACATTTATTTGACCTTCCAATTATACCCGAAAGGTATCTAACTTATTGGCTTGTTTTGAGCTTGACTCAACTCGAATTGGACTGATTTTTTACCATTTGGTCTGCCTCGTCGAACCAATCAGTTTGATTATAAGTTTAATCAAATCAGAACTTTGGATGATTTTGAGTCAAAGTTTGAATGCCCTTTGATAAAAAAATTGATCTTGAGACTCATGTTATGTCTCTAGAGTTGTGATGGATATTAAAAATTTATTATAGACGTATCAATACAATTTGTATGAAATGAAAATTTTAGATGGCGTAAATTTAAAAATTAAAATTTAGGTATTTTTTTTTAATATATAAATGCAACCATTGAATGGTATGTATGTAAATGGCCCTTTTTATTTTTATTTCTTTATTTGCCCTTAGATAAAATATATATATATATACATATGCTCACGGCTTGGTATTATAGTGGCCCCGACTGTATTTTTATGTTTATTTATATTTTAGGCCATCCTAGTATTGATTGCCAAAGGTAGGTGGCCCAACACTGTCACTGAAGTCAATTTTGAAATCATCATGCTCTAAACTTAGAAGTTAATATTTCAAATATAAATTTCATAAAAGTTAAATTTTATTTCGTGCAAATTAGAATTTTGGTCACAACTTTGTTGGCCAAACATTATATTTGTGATTTGAAAAATTAAAATTTGAATATATATATATATATATATATATATATATATATATATATATATATATATATATATATATATATATATATATATATATATATATAT
>NEWO01000020.1:3153608-3192286 GCA_003013225.1 Phalaenopsis aphrodite | reverse complement strand
ACACACACACACACACACACACCAGCCGCGCGAAGATAGCACCGTGCTGCCATATCTCCGGTTGGCCCTCTCTCACGTCAGAGACCTCGCCGCTCTGGCCGGCAACTTCCACGCTCTAGCCGGCCACCTTAAAAACAAAAATATTTACATACCCACTCAATTCTTATGTATTAATTTCTTATAATCTAGCTGGCCACCCACCGGCCGACCACCTTGTCGTTCTGGCCTGCCACCCATTGGTCGGGCACCTCCCTGCTCAGGTTAGCAACCCACTGGTTGACCACCATATAAACAAAAGATTTACATACATACAAGTCAATTCTTATATATTGGTGGGTGTGTGCACACACACATACAACACTCTGATTTATGAAGATTCTATAAGTGTATTAGATTCCAAATGAAAACTTTCTTATATCTAGTATTTGAAATAAATAGAATAATTGCTCTTTGGGTGCAAAATTTTGAAAATATTTATTGAATTTTGTTTTCTATATCTAATCTAGTTCAATCCCTAAGAGTTTACTTTATTCAATTTTGAATAAACATACTACAAAAATGACCTGTCCTGCTTTGCTTAAAGTATAAACTAATTTATATATTGTTCAACGTTGGGTCAAAATCCCTACTTTATTAACTATATCTATGGTGGTCTTCGACACCTATATAATTTACTATTTTTCTGGTTAATAACTTGTTATCTTTTTTTAAGCTTATATTATTATACATGTGTATTATAATATTTGGAATTTCAATGCAAGAGGTCAAATCAAAACTTAGGGAGCTAAAGGAGTTCAAGCCTTCCGTTGAACTCGAAACTGGGTAGCAAAACCGACAATGACCCCGAGAACGTTTGATCAGTTAAAGGTATAAAAAATAATTGACAATGAGTCATGCAGGTCTAATAGGCAAAACACTCTAAAGGCCACCCAAGGGACTTTTCTTACCACAAACTCAAGTCTCGTGACATGGATTGGATAAAAAATCAAAGACGATCCCCTACCCTATAGACACAAGCTTCGTGAATAGTACGACGACAATCATCCCAGAAAAGAGTCTAAGTGGCCACGAAGCACGGGTTACTCAAGCAAATATATGTGGCGTATTAGCAGTATATGGAATTGAATTTCATGTGTCGATCCCATAAGGAACGACATAAATCCAAATGTGAAAAAGTTTTAGTTTACTAAAAATTGTCCTAGCCTCCAAGATTGCAGTTTTAGTTCTGAGTAAAGTGTCTAACTTAATTAAGTGAAGAGAGTTATGCGAGAGAATGATTCTCCCCTAGAATGAATCCTAGAAGACTAGGTTTGATGAAGTGATGATGGCAAGAGACTAACATGAGCAAGCATCTTTCTTAGCCCCTTTCGGTGGCATTAAGAAGTTGGGAATTTGTACTAGTGAGTTCTTTACCTCCAATGAATTTCCAAAGATGAACATCTCCTTAAACATTAGCACTAAACTTTGAATAATGTCTCTATTCTCAGAGTTTAGTGAAATTAATCTCTGATGTTCCACTAAGGATACTTTTGTATCTCAAAGAAAAAAAATTAGTTCACAAAACAAATAGTCAGTTTACATGCAAGCAAAAATGCGAGAGATTAACTTTCACCATTACACTTTATTGTTCAAAACAAAACATCCATCAAAACCTAGAATTTCTATTAATCAAATCAAGAGATAATCTAAATATTTAGTTTCTAGACATGCTTTGAAACACAAAACCCATATTTTGATTCATTAAACAAAAGCAAAATAAAAGAGTTTGAGTTATGAAAACAAAATAGATCCTACACTTGGAATGGCTTCACTCAAATGTGCTCAAAGCCTTCTCCAATTACAAGCAATAAAACTCTAACTAGTCTCTCTATACAATTGCTCTCCTTTCACTCTCACTACTAAGAACTCTCCCTCGAAGAGGAAGTTCCTTTCGCTGCTCTAAAGAATTTCTCATAATAAATGAGAAGGCAACCCTCATGAATTTGTAACCTTTCTTTTTATATATCCTACAATCTCTGCTTGATGTTCACTGATTTTTCCATCCAACGACTCGCGCTATGTATCTCTTTTGAACCAACGCTGGAACAGACTTCAGTGCCTAAGCACTATAAAGGTGGACGCTTATGCACCCACAACTACCATGTGCACAAGAATGAAGAAGTGCATATGCGCTTATAGCTTGGCGCATAGGCACCATGCCCTCTTAATTGAGCTTAAAATGTGGCACTTATGTGCCTACTGCTTGACGCATAGGCTCCAAGCTTTGTATGCATTGCGTGAAAAGGAGTGGGGTGGCGCGTAAGCTCCCATGGCTTGGTGCATAGGCGTCAATCTCATTTTGTGATGCAGCGTGAAGTAGGACTTAGGCACTTATGTGCCCATAGCTTGGCGCATGGGAGCCAAGCTCTCTGTTTGTTGATTGTCTGCCGATATAAATCTTGTTATCTGATACCTGCACAAATAACACATACTCACAAAACATAAAAATGAACAAATAACTTGAAATGATAACATAAATTAATACAATAAGTTAAGAAAATAACATAAATTAACACAATTAATATCACATAATTACACTTATTAGGAACCCAACCATAGATGGAGGTCCAACCAAGCGACCGGGACCCACGTGAATGAAAGTTTAGAACCTGATTTCAACGTCTCAAAAACACAATAGTTGCGACATAAGATAGCAGATAAAAAAAAAAACAAAGATAGGTTGCAATACCAAGATCGTCCGACCAGTTTCACAATTTACCCTCAACGCCAAGCATAAAAAATCTCATGTCTCAAAACTCGATACAAATATGGCTTTGGAGGTAGTTCCTAAACCAGTTGTGACGAGCTCCGCGAAAAGTACAAAGCAATTTATGCTAGTAGCAAGTCTCGCCGGTTACCCCAATGAAGGCAACGACAATATTTGCTTAAAACTTGACGAAAGATGCGGTCCGACTGAGGTGATTACCGGATCGAGTATACGAGATACATGCAAGAAAACAGAGAACTTATTATGTGCGCTGAAAATGTTTTGCGCAGATCTCGAGACAATCTAATGGTTCAGATAAGAAGACCAAATGTCATGTATAACTCTCTTTAAAGCAAAACATATAATATAAATTTATATTTTGTTATTTTATCTTCTATAAATAGAATGATTATAACATGTATTAGAAGTTTTTGGTTCCTCTCTCTTGTAATCCAAGGATTTAATAAAATAAAATGGGTCTAAAAGCCTTTGAACCCCCCCCCCCCCCCCATCGTCCTTACAGGGCAACTCTTCCTCTCTCCCCCTCTCTTTTTCATTATTTCCCTTGATTCTTATGCTCCATCCCTTGGGCATGTTCGAACATATTTGAATTCAACAAACAATTTCAAGATCGTTTGATTCTAATGTCAATAACAGACTTACATTAGGTAGATAACTTTCTTAGCGTCTAATAAGGTTTTTGGTATTTTAACAAATCAACCAAAATATATAAATAATCTTTTATTCTATGCCTAAAAAAAACCTTATGTGAAGAGAGTTCTTCATTTTGAAGAATTCTAAAACTCTGCCTGCTACTAAGCATTGATATCCTTCGTTATTGACTCGCCACCAACCAATAATGCCAACTATCATTGTTTACCATTGTTTGCATAATATTGACAACTATCAAATGAGTAGTGTTATTACTCATTGTGTAATTGTCTTATATATGTGCACTTACTTGTGACATAGTGTTTGAGGATGTAGTTTTTCACCTTGACGTCAGAGGTTCAAATCACAATTATTGCCCTTTAGACATTCTCTGTCAGTCTAACAACAACATGTAAAGAAAGTGACCATAAAATTTAATATCTGATTGCAATTTTCATAATAATTACAAAGAGGCTCTTTAAAAAAAACAGGGGGATGTAATCCATTTCAACATCATTTCACTTAAACAACTCTTTTAGGTCTTGGTTTCATTCACTGTCAAGCGTGATTTCTAGTTTCCAATGATTGAGCTGATAAGATTAAAGAGAAAATAATTTTGGGGCATTTACTTACACAACGCACAATTCTTATGAATTTACGTTTCTAAACTAAAACTCAAATTTTTATTTTCACATAAAAAACATTGTCATCATTATTTTTTACAAATGAAATACGCCTTTTAATGAATAGATAAAAATGATATTAATATAAATATTTATGTTTAGAATTAAAATTGATATGGCACCAATAAATTTTCATCATCCTGAATCTCGAAGCATGATACGGATCTCGAGACAATATTTTGAATAAGAAACGTTCAAATCTTGATAAAAGGTCATATAGAGCTCCGATTTTTACCAGCTCGATGAGACGGACCTAATGATATAAAAACTAGACCAATCCGAGTCAAATCAAGCTCAGATTAAGTCATTAAACCACCATTGGAAGATTTCCATACACATTTGGAAGGTCAAACAGATGTCTACACTGGCAAATTTATAATTGAATCGAGCGTCTCGACAAGACAAATCCAACGAGCTCAAGATCACTCAATTCCAACAACATTAAGGCATTCATATGTCTATTAAACACTGCATGATCAAGGGAAACTATCTGGACCATCGATCAAAATGTTTAATATTCATGTTTTAATTACACCCAAAACACTATAAATAGACCCCCACCCTTCACATGAAAAAAACTGAAGTTTAGAGAGAGAGTTTGAGGCCTTGAGGAGAAGTTGCAGCTCAACATCACCACCGACGACCGCCGCCTATCTCCGTTGACCACCACCGACCTCTGTCGTCGACCACCAACGAAAGCCGCCGACCTCCGATGACCACCGTCGACCCTCGTCGACCTCCTCTAACCTTCATTAACCACCACTACCCGTCATCGATCACCACCAACCAAACTCCATCATTTGGCGTTGCAATCTGAAAAACATACTTACCATTTTCCCGTTTATGGGACAAGAGATTTTTGTAATCATCAATCAATAGTGGATTTTCCCTTTCGGGTTTTTCACGTAAAAACTTTTGGAGTCATAACTGCTTGTTTTCTCTTTCATATATTTGTGTGTTGAACTTTCGTACAACGCTAAGACAATAGTTTGTTACTCTACAACCGCGAAATTTCTAGCATGCATAAAAAATAATAAATATGCAAATGCATAAGATTTATGCGGCTTGCATGTAATTATGACAATAATTTTCTTAAAGATAGGACAAGAAGGGGCAAGTTGAATAAATTATTAAATAAAAAAAAAGGTATTTTAAAATGGAAAATAAAATATTATATCCCCTGAATAAAATATTTCGCTTAGTAAAGTTTTATTTAGGACCAATCAAGCAAAGAATTTTTTTTTTTTTTTGCATTCAAATGAAAATATTTCTTTTGGGTGCAATGTTTTTAAATTCTACCATTTTTAAATTTAAATTGTAAATAATAAGATGAAGGAGAATAAAATAATATTGTGATACCAATATGTTAAATTTAACATCACATCAAAATTACCACCTTCACTATCCTTTTAGAAGGAAATACACATTTTCTTGCATAGGCTTATGATACCAATATGTTAAATGTCAAACTTTGGGTTAGATATGTAAATACATAAAAAATGTGTGGTATGTATCAATATTGGTTAATTTTTTGCAAATTACTAAAAAACTATTTGGCTTCTTAATCTTCTAAGAAACCCTAATAATTTCATCCTAATGGAGAATAAGTACCAAGTGATCGAAGAGAAAAAAGGAATACATTTACCAAATGCCTCGTCAGTCTAGTTCATGTCTAACAAAAAAAGAAAGCATTTATCATTTCAAAAGAAAGAAGGGAATTAATGTCGTAGAGGATGTTGTAGTAGAGTTAGCACAAGTGACTGTTTGGAAGTTGGAATGCAACTATAATGATATGACAAATGAATAATGAAACTCTAAATCATAAGTCCTAAACCTTAAATAATAATTGATTGAAAATCAAACCAATAACAAAAAAATAAGAGAGATAATTTGAAGATATTAATTAAAAAAACTCATTTACATTATTATTTTTACGGTTAGGGATTTCAGGCAGATATATCTGTTAAAAAATTAACATAAAGAGGCTTTTGGAATTGCTACACAACTAGGGATTTCAGCCACCAAGCACATATGAATTGTGTGCTATGTATGTAAATTCCCCTTTACATAAATAGCACATCCATGGAGAGAATTAAATTTGCAATATCATATTAGTAAATATGTTATAAATTAAGAAATCGAGTCACTTGATTACATGTAAATAAAAATTTGTTATAAAAATGATATTTGGAAATTCACTCTTTTTGCATATATGGATATTAATTTGAAGAGAGTTTGGAGAAAATTTGTAGAGCTTTATTATTTTTTTTAGATTTTAAAAAATAAAAATATATCAAAATAATTTTTATCAAAGATTAGAATGTATATCATTTAATTTTTATAAATGATAATATGAGTCTAACATAAATTAAAATCCACACATATCTTTGATTTACAGAATATTCTCTCTACCTCATTGGAACCAACTACTTATAATCAGACTGCTCAGTAATCTCAGCGTAATGCCATGTCTGAAGAATTTCAGGCACTTCAACGGCAAGGCACTTGGGACCTTGTCCCTCCACCTGAAAATCAATATATTTTGGGATGTAAGTGGACATTTAAAGTTAAATATAAAAATGAAGGTAAAAGTTCAAGATATAAAGAGAGCTTGGTGGCTCAAGGTTATTCTCAACAACAATTGATTGATTATAAGGAGACCTTCAGTCCCATGGCTAAATTTCCAACGATTCGTTTTCTTATTGCATTGACTACTAACAAAAATTGGCGTATTTCTCAGCTTGATGGCTCCAATGCATTTTTTACATGGGAAGCTTGAAGACGGTTTATATGAAGCAAACACAGGGCTTTATTGATTCTCATTACCCCCATTATGTATGTAAACTGCATAAAGCCATCTTTGGTCTTAAATAGGCACTTTGTCTATGGTATTCTACATTTTGCATGTCTTTATGTAACCAAAATTTTTCTTTGAGAAAGACCAATCCATCTTTACTGATTTATTCTCGTAAAAGTATATGTGTTTATTTATTGGTTTATGTCGATGATATTTCGATAGCAAGAAATTACACCCACACTATACAGGCTCTTATTGAAAAGCTTTGGTAAGCAACTCAATTTAAAACAACTAATTCTAATCTTCAACTTCCTCAGATTTCATATCCAACATATTTCCAATGATTACTTTCTGCATCAAACACCATATATAGACAATCTATTACACAAGACATATGTTGGAAAAAGCTAAACCAGTACTGACGCCCATGTCCACCATGCCTTCAAAATCCCCTGATTCTATCTTATTGTTCAAAGATTTCAATTTGTCTCGACTAATTATTGGATCTTTGCAATATTTGAATGTTACTCGTCCTGACATCACTTTTTTCGTTAATTATCTTAGTCAATTCATGCATAATCCCACAAATCATAACTTTCAACAATTAAAAGTGCTTTTCTATTATTAAAAGGCACTCTTAAACATGATATTCCAATTATTTTGGATGAACTATGTTTAAGAGCTTGTTCTATTCTATTCTTATTAAATGATTGTATCAGTGGCTCAATTTAATTAAGGAAAGTTTACATACACACCACACAATTCCGACGTATTTACAATTAGTTTATTATCTAATTAAAGTTTGATATTTGTATTTACAACACTTTGTATCATAAACCTATTCATGAAAATGTATATTTCACTTTTAAGAAAGTTATTTATGATAATAATATTTTTTGAGTAATATAATATATTTGAGTGTTATGCCTGTATTTAAATATCAAAATTTAGGTGTTAGAAATGTAAATACACATAATTTTTTATTACATTATTAATTTGATTTATGTAATTAAATATTTTTTCAACGCATACTAAAATTATTTGAAAGAATTTGGGGACAAGCCCCCAACTAAGAATATATGAATTTTTTTTTTCTAAGAAATAATAAATGAATTTTATCTATTGAAATATTTTATTTTTTTTAAATTATTTTTTTGTAAGAATTCAATTAAAATATGTTGTTTAAAGATATGATAAAAAAACAGATAGAGAATGACATTGATTTCAGAGGATCTAATTCTCCGTACTTTGAACTTTAAAATACAAAGCTTTGTACATTTTGGGTTGCTGAAATGGCACTAATTATCACTAATTTTTGTGATTAGTACTTTGGAAAGATAATAAGCACATGAATAAGCAAATTAATTTATATAATCGAAACACGATCACAAGGCTTATGGCTAATATAGTTTACATAAATTACAGTAATTATGGGGCGATTATTTAAGCTATTGCACCACACTTAAAGTATTAGAAATATATTATAATATTTAAACAACCTAGACTCTACGCAAATATTTTAAAACTCATTTGTAGCTTTGGTTTGGGTGGCATGGTGGTTGCTTCAATTTCAATCTTTTTGTATTTCAATTTCAATCAGTTTGAAATTTGGTTTTGTTGAGGAGGTGGAGCCTGCAGGACCCAAAGGAGCAGGTGCAGGCCCTGCAGCCACTGATATGGCGTAGCCATGCCTAAACTGGCATAGCTACATCGAATGGCGTGACGATGCTGCAATAGCGGCATAACTGCGCCGCAGGTTCGCTCCATTCCAGGTTTTCTTACCAGGCAATCAAAATAATTACGCCAAGGAAAATGTGGCTATGCTAGGGACCGTTTCCCTCTTGTTCAGTTCTTAAGATTCAATTCAAGCACTAATGATTGGCTCTCTTGTGCGCATTGTTTCTCGACAAAGACTTCTTTTTGGGCGTGGATTGTCAGGAGGGTGATTAGAAGCAAGGGTTTTCTCTTGTGAGATCAAGATGAAGGTTTGGATTTATATTCTGTAATTTCTAGTGATTTTGGAGAGATTTAAGGCTTTGTGAATTTTTCTCTTTCTCGATTTTTTTCATGTAAATCTTGATGTGTTTTTTTAGGATTGCTTTGTTGTGCCTCTATTCAAAATTTTGTTCTAGAGTTATTGAATTGGTGTGATACTATTCCACGATATGATTTTAATTTCTAATTGATCGATACTCTAAGTTATACATTTCATCTCATTAGGTTTCAAATATTCTCCATAACAAAAGTTTTCAAAGACTGTATTTAAGGTAAGAAATAAATATCATTATTTAATTAGGGGTCAAGTAATAACCTCATTTTAGTTAATTAGGCCGGAGTGATAAAATTTTACTGAGACTTTTTTTAGAGTATATATATATATATATATATATATATATATATATATATATATATATATATATATATATATATATATATATATATATATATATATATATATATATATATATATATATATATATATATCAGATGATTATATCCAAAACTTCATCAAAAATCTTTAAATTCTAAGGGAAAAGGTAAGAAAGTCACCTCTATTGATTTATTTTAATATTTATTTATTTTGATAAAAGGCTTATGCTCATGTCCATAAGCTCATATATCAACATAAACATGGAAATCACTACCATTAGACTGGTTTGACTCTAATGGTTTCAACCATACTCATCATCAAAATAATACGTGAATCTTTCATTTAGTATCAAGAGGAAATAAGATGGGCTCTTATCGTATGGGTAGCACTCGAATAAGACATATTAAAAAGATAATCATAACAGAATATCAATAGAATACACTAACACGTTGTGGGTTTCGAAAATTCAAGACTGCTCCCCATGATAACTCTCTATATTTATTTTTAATTTTTTGAGTAATTGGTGAGGGTCGAATTTGTTTATGGCATATTGGATTGTATATACCTAGATATTTCGCCCTCATATTTCGAGGATTTTTTTATTTAGGGTTCAAGGTTTCCCATAGACGCAAACTCCTATGGTTAATTAGCCCTCTCGATAACATGAGAGCACTTTCGATTAAGGCAAGTCATAAGAATTAAATATTTAACTTATAATAGCAGCAGACACAAGCTTTAAGTTATAGAATTCATTATATGAATTCTAAAACGGATGGTGGGAGAATGAAAGCGAGAACCGATCAAGATCTCATGGTTCCGTCATCCTGGATCATCGTGGTCCCTGATCTATTTAGTCATACGAGGTAGTCGCCTGACAAAAGAATTATTTTCAGCAGTCATGAGTTGCATCGTCCAAGAGATCTTTGTATATATGGAGTTAATGTTTGTCTAAGAGGACAAATTTAAGTCCATCTTAGCTAACAAAAAATTTTGCGTCAATCAATTATACCCTTATGATTCACAACTCAAATGATAGAAAGTCGTAGGGAACAAACAGGCTTTGACCACAGCACTATGAAAATTTCTTCTTTCTATATTGATAGATGTCTTGATCATTGAAGGATTAGCCTAAACTATGATATTAAGCAAACTTCTTTTATTATTTAGTGAAGTTATGATAATTGAGATGTTAGCTCGAACCAAATTCACATGCAAACCAATTCAATGATATATAATGAATTTGTGATCACTAAAACATTAACTCAATCCATGACTCTAAAGGAACTTCTTTCAATATTGATTGGAGCTGTGGTGATAATGGCATTGAGCAGGATAGGAACCTAAGTATGCACTCTTTTGCTAGTTATAGTAAGTGTATTGATTGGTCACGACTCCATACACATACTCATACTGTTAATTCTTAAAAGTATAAAAGTGATAACTAATATTTTGCTATTTACTTTTAACCGCAACAGGCCAACGATTATTGGTCATGCACAATTTGGATTCATACGTAAGAAAAGAAAGATAGCATTGTTTACTCAATCAATACATTAAATTTTCATTAAAATAAAACTTATAACTAATCAACTTAATGAATTTTAAAAATCATATCTAAATCATATGATACAAAATTATGACCATGGCCCATGGCCCATCTTTCTTTTCAATGTATTGAATGTCATTTGCATATATGGGTTAAAATATGATACCTTTTATGAATATAAAAAAAAATAGCTAAGAAAAAACAATCATAATCATTTTAAAATAAAGGCCTACAAATATCTCCAAATTTAAATAAGTCAAATATGTTCATATGTCCGCATCTGAAGTAAAAATTAGGAAAGATAATACTAAATGATTGAATTAAAAATGTCAACTTGTCCAGTGTTTACTTAACTAAGCAACATAATTTTTTTAAATAACATATAATATTAGAAGAAAGGTTAAAATAATAGAAGTGATTAGCGAACAAAAGGAACATGAAAGATTTATGCAAATTTCAAAGTTTACTCCAATTCACGTTGTCCAAAACCGGCACATTCCAAATTAGCCACATTTATGCAATTTTCAAATTTACTGCGAAACTCTACCGTTGTAGCCACCACTACCAGTTACCTCCACTGACAGTCATCAGACCCATCGCTAGCAGTTCACTCTCGCTAATTACCCCCCTGATCATCATTGCAATCACCTCCCATTGCCAGTTACTACTGTTTGCACAATACATTCATTTCATTTTTCTTCAAATCATACGAGCTTTCAAATTTGGTAATTATTTTACTTCAAATTAATAACTCTGAAACACTCTAAATATACTTCATTTCAATTATAATATATTTCTATCACACTTTTCTTTTTTCAGCAAATTGCATGGAACTTTAATGAAATTAAAAAATTTCATCATTTCTTCATGACTAGATATAATAATGTTGTAACGTCATCTACTGATGCATTTATAAGATGATTCGTCTTTATAATATTCTATTATGTTTTAAGATCTTCCAATTCTTAAGATCGGTTCAGAACATATTGAGAACGATGAAAACTTACACTGCATATTTCAAAGACTCTAAATTCTAAGTTCTTTTTACTGCTACGAACAAGGCTAGCTAGTTCTCTCTCTCCTTTTCTTTTTGGCTGAAATGGCATTAAATATTTGCTATTTTACATGGTTACGTGATTAGAATTTGGAAATAGTTAATTAGCACATGATTAAGCGAGTTAATTAGTAGGTTAGCAGGTTAAACAGAAGCATAAATTAGGATTTTAATTTGTAAATTTTAATTCCTCAACTGTAACATGGAAAGCTTTGGAGATTGGGTCACCACTGAATTTTATTTTTATTGGAGGATTGAATTTATTTAATCGAAACACGATCACATGGCTTATGGTGACTCCATTTTGCATAAATTACAGCGATTATAACGCTATTGTTGCAGAAACTTTATGTCTGAAATATGTATCAATGTGAGCAAATTAATTAATGCATTATTAAAAAGACATTATAATGCAGTTGATTGATATTATCTCTAATTACTCCACCAATCTCGAAACATAAGATTTGTTTATGCATAGATGAAACTACCCCCAATGGGTAGGAGACTGATTTTTCCTTGATAGGAGCTCTATACTTTATCTTCATGCTCATGGATACTTATTTGGGCATCTAAGTATGATTATGGGATCTCTTATCCGCAGCATAGTCATTAAAGATGTTGTCTGTCATCGTGGGATCGCGAGTTTGAGTCACACCTATTGCCTTTTGGGTTCGTGTTTCCTGTAGATAGAAGTACTATTATTGAAGACGAATGTTTAAAGAAGGTTCATCATTATTTAGTTGTTTTGTGTATGAATTAAACCTATAAGAGTGACATCTCTCAACAAATTTGAATAACGTGACACTATTTTCTACATAAAATTATTTGATATTATTTGTGAGAAGCATTGAATTAATATTTAGTGAGTTCAACTATTCTCTCACTCTAACCATAATCAACGTTATATGAATACTTGAAACCTCCATTGATTACCAAACGGAAATAAAGGGGGAAGGTCTTCTATTGGGTACACCGTATGGAAAGATCATTTGAGAAAGATAATCATAATAAAATAAGAAAAGCATATACTTCCTTCAAGTAAAGAATGAAAATGTGTGCTATGACTCCCTTCGTTACTAATATTATAAGAACTTCTAAAATATAAATTTATCTTCAACTTTCTCTTTTATGTTGCATCAATGCTTCCACTACTTAATTGACATCATCAATTAGAGTCTAATATAACTCCTCATCATTTGGCTAGTTAATCAATGTAATTTGATGGAATAAATTTGACCTCTTCTATATAAGATTATGGTCATTTGATGAGAATTAAACTATAATTCATAGAAGGCTATAAAAGTTATAATGAATTTAATTTAACTTTCTTCGTGATGAACTATAATCATTGAGTTTAGAGCTTAGGATTTTGGTGGACTCAATTACTTTGCATGAAGATTGAGACAATCCAACAATTTAAGCCTCTTTCATATAAAGATAATTAAATTACTTGGCATGAAGGTTGAGACAATCCAACAATTTAAGCCACATTTATATAAGGCTATATAAATCATAGCTTCATCAAAGAACATTGTTTAATGCCCTAATGAAAGAAACATCCTTCATTAGCCTTATAATAATTATTTAAACACTCGTTCTTACACTTAAAAAATGCATCATCATTAGAAATTTTATAGAATTATGGACTATTTCTTGATATGCTTACCTCTTGATTGGATGATTTAGGATCAATAATAACGGTCTTTCTTCACTACAAAATTATTGAAATCTATAATTTAAAAATAAAACTCCCAAGAAATACTTTCCATAAGGTCTTTTTAGCTAGTAAATAATAGAGACACTACAAAAATTTAGCAAATTTGAGTTTGTCAAGTCAGACGCTAATCAAACGTAAGTCCAATGATATTCGAGTATTATCATCGGATTTGCGTCAGATTTACATCTAATTTTTTCCGCGGGTAATTCGGATGTCGGTAATGTTAATTTCATCAATTTTGCATCGAATTATTTTGATGAAAATAATTGGCATCATTTTTTGCGTTGACCTACACGCATTGAATTTTGCATTTGCAAATATCAGACAATAAGGATTATCATCAAATTTGCAGCGGATAATATTAATGAACGACGCGTCTAATTTTTCAACTTAAAATAGACGAGAATCCGACGCTAAACTCAAATTTTGAAAAAATAAATTTAATGTATTATTTACATTTCTACAATCTGCACACAAAATTTAATTCACATCACAACAACATTATATCCAGTCATATCACATTATCTCATTAAGAATGAGATGCTGTCACAAATATAATTTATTAGAAATTTACATATACGCCTTTAATGTAAGTTCAAATAAATCCGACGCAAATATCAGATGCTAACTCTAGCTTCCTCTGTGGTGAGGGGAACACTGTCTTAGAAATAATCTTCAATAAAAATGCCCTTGGTCTTGCCCTCGTTCAAACTTAGTGCTTCAATACTGTTTAAAATCATGATGGTTAAGGCATGGCCAAGTTGGCCTTGGCCATGCCCCAAGAATTTTTTTTCCTTCAATATTAACAATTGTAATCGTCATTGAGGGGCTTGCCCAAATCATGACCTTAAGCAACTCCTTCCTTTCTTTTTATTACATTTGTACTCATTAGGACATCATTTCAAGCCGCATCATCATGTAAACTTCTTCTACCGATACAGGCTAAATCTATGGTTGCCAAGGAATAAGCTTATATGATGACTGTGAGGCAACATTATCCCTAATTATAGATAGAATTTGTGATCACTGAATCATTAGTTTTTTCCATAAACTCAAACACACGCTCCTATTCATTATTGATGGAAGATGTGGTAGATGAAGCATTAAAGGCAATTCTAGCCACCATCGTATGGAGCACAGTTTACTCCCTAAATTGATTAACCCATTTGATAAATGGTATTTTTAGACGTTTTAATAAGATATTTGTGTTCAGCTAAGATTAAGCAAAGTTCAAATAACGTGACTTTCTCCATGGCTACATGTAAGTCGGTGAGCTCATTATGCACCGTATTTGATGTTGTTACAAATTTTTATTTGAAGCAAATTGACGACTTCTACGAAAAATTTTACACGAGAAGATTGTCAAGCACCATGTAAGTTGGGTTTAATCTCATAATAGATAATTGAAAGGTGAAGTGGTCGATCAGACATCCCTTAAAAACTTAAAACTTTTATGAGAAATTTACATAGGTTGCACATAACTCTTATGTATTTACATATCTCACAACTAAACTTTCATATTTACATACTAAAGTCTCATTGCTATTAAGTTCTATAAACATTATAATTGAATATAAATTATTAGTCATGGGCTACGTGTTGCAAAAATATTTTTTAGATTTTTGTAAAATTTAGAAACAAAATTTAATTTATATGGCAATTGAATGATTAAAAATGATTACTTAGTCATCATTATTTAATTAAAGGTGTAATTAAAGATAATGATTTATGCATCAGATAAAAAAGATTAAAAATCGATATAAAGTAATAAAATTTAAAATAATAATAAAAATTTCTCAACACTTCATGATAATTTACTTTAAGAAAATTTACAGAGGCCTTGGCTTCTATAATCAAAATGTCACATAAGAAATTAAATACAGCCGCAAATTGTGACAATAATTTTTTGGGTATTTATTATTTTCTAACCAGTAACAAAACCATAATAATGAAGTTCAACATCTTACTATTTGGTTTCACATGTAGAATATTTAAAAAAAAAAAAATGCTACTTTCTAGTTCATAGATTTACACCTGCTCAATTAATTCAATCATTTTTATAAACATATATATATATATATATATATATATATATATATATATATATATATATATATATATATATATATATATATATATATATATATATATATATATATATATATAAAGTTAAATATTCTGAAATGGAGGCATGCATATATCTCAAAATTTAAACAAGTTTGTCTTACATAATCCAGCTTTGAAAGACAACCATGAGATAGAATTTTTCGTGTAAAAAGTCAACTTTTACCAGTGCTTATTTAAGGAGCCAAAATGGTTGACAATCATTTACATAACAAAACAAAATTAAGTACTAGGATCCTTTTGAGGTTGATGTAATTTTTTTTAGAAAAATTGTTGTGAAGTCATGATGGAAATATCAATTTCTTCGTAATAATAAATTTATGTTAATAGATCATGATGAAAAACATAATTTTCCACAGCAAAAATTTATAAAAAGGAACAAGAAAACAGTTCAAAAAATGAAATTTTAGTTGACATTGATATGTTTTGAAACTCAGAACAGACGTAAAAGTATTCCAAAGAGAGTAGTTGATATGGCATCTATTTTTGGAAGGTTGTTGCCATCATTGCGACTAATTTGTTTCATATTCATGAGCAGTTATTTAAAATTCATAAAATACATCTATCGATCATTCTTTAAATTAAAGATCTTGCAAGCCTTTAAAATACTTCATTTTAAATCATAAAAGAATCATCATCATCATCATTGGAAGTATTTCAATATAACAAATGTAGATCGATTTAGTTCATTTTTCTTTTATCTTTTTATATCAAAATTGCATTTTTTTTTTAATTTTACAACGTTGATTTTATATATTAAAAATTATTAATATATATTTCATGTTTAATCTCCCACGCCCACAAAAAGAGATCAAATATTGAATGAAGAGATTAATTGAGTGCCTCTTTGCAAAACAACAAGCTGGTTACAAACTGACTTCAAAAGGCATTAGCACAAGTTTCAACGAAACCTAATAAAAACACCCTTTCATCTCTAATCTCGATTTATTTTTGAAACATGAGCAGGGCCACTCGATCTATAAATCTAGAAGGGAAAGTAAAATGAAAGAAAAGTGAGTAACAGTATTCTGATTTGAATTTGATTAAAATAGTTTTTAATAATTATTAATTTATGTTAAGATGAGTATAATACATGATTAATTTATCTAAAAATTATATTTTACTCATCTTAAAATAAATTAATGATTATGAAACTAAATCAAAATCAAATTTTGATGAGAATAAATTTACCCAAACTTCTTCCAACATATAGAGAGAGAGAGAGAGAGAGAACTAGAGAGCACCCAAAACCTCTGCAGACCTATAACTACTAAAAGTCAAATCCTTCAGATGAAGGAGCTGAAATTAGAGCTCAAATTCCTCACCAGCTCCATTGCTGTCATGGAAAAGCCTTCCTCAATCTGCAAATTAAATTTCTTTAAATAGTTTGCCAATCATATTTTTCACCAATTTCAATATATATATTTACATATATATCTGGTTGGTGATTTTGAAAAATAAAATTGAAGAGGAAGAGAACTTTTGCAACAGTTGACTACTTTATATAAGTGGAATCTGTTCAAATCAGCACTTAAAAGAAATTTACTTTTAAATAAAAATTTAAAAAATGGAAATTTTTTACAGTTAGCTCCCAGAGGTGAATTAAGGAGCTAAAATATGAGCATCACTCTACAATTATCACAAAAATTAACTGATTTGAGAATTGTAAAGAATTATTACCTGAGCCATCACTGTAATGTCGAGAGAGGAAGCTGCAAAAGGCAGAGCGCTTATGCTGACGACGCAAAGCTGGAGTTTTTCGATTTCCGACAGGGCTCTCACCAAAATTCCCTTTTTACACTCGCAGTGGATTTTGATAAGGACTGTCCTGTCCGATAGCTTCACCTCTATCTCCGGCTGGGAGTGGCCGCCGTCGGTGGTGCTCTCGCCGGAGGAGGAGATGTCGGTTTCGTCGTTGGTAGTGGTAGTGCTGAGCTGAGATTTCTTTATGAGGATGGTTGACTTGACCGTTGCCTTTGCAGCTTGATCCTCAAGGCTCTTTACTTTTTCCTGCAATGTCTTCAGATACTTGATCGCATCACCCAGCACCGACGCCTTATCCATCTGCAAAAGCTCAGTTTTTTAATCATGAAAGATGATTTAGGCTTAAGAAAACTGAAATGAAAGCAGGATTTTTAAGTTATTTGAGTATTCGAGTACTGTGAACTAGAGCACCTTCTTAAGATCAGGTACAATGGCTGAAAGTGCTATGAATCGCTGACTAAGCTTCTCTCTGCGCTTTCTCTCAGCCATAATGTGCTCTTGGTTATGAGATGAAGGCCTTGAAGCTACAGCACTAGCTTTCTTCTTCCCCTGCACAGCAGTCATGGCTTGATGGCTTCTCTTCAAACTGTTACATTTCCCTTCCTCTGTGTTAACCGTGGCAATTACCAGGTTTTTATAGAGCTCCGAGCTATTATCAGGGGAGTCCGGTCTACCAAAAGAGAGGATGCTCGGGGACGAAACGGTGGGAGGAAGGATAGACTTTTGCAAGGTGGCGATGGAGTCCCAGCTCTTAGTCTTAGCCATCTTTTTCGATCGCTCGTCGGCGGCCATGGCTGCATTGGCATGAGAGGAGTCAATGGATGAGCTACTGCTGAAGGTGTTGGATGTAATGCTCGCTGCTGGATTCAAAGTTTGGCTTTCAGATGAGAGGGTTTGATGCAGGTCATCATCCCACATGTTGGGAGATATGAGCTGGTCTAGAGAGCTTAGTTCCCATTGCTGGTAATTTGGATCTGCCATTTCCTGCTACTTGCAAAAACAAAAACAGAGTTTTTTTCTTTTACTTTCTTTCAGAAGAATAAGCTGATTTGTTCACTGGAAAAAAAAAAGGCATACAATGTCTGAGAGCCAGCGTGCTTCGGTTGCCTGCGATTCCATTGTGATTGAGTGATTTATCATTGGCGTTGATCGGAGATGTTGCAAGAACTGTAAATATGATTAGAGTAGTCAATTTATAGTTAAGAAAATTGGCAATGCACAAAGGAAAATTTTTGGATCAGAATACTTTTTTATTGTAGAGGATGATATATTTTTTTAGTCGTAAAACTTATGTATAAAAGTTATAGTCAACTTAATAATCTAACTGATATTTTCATTAAAAACAAAACGGTAAAGAACCGTTTTCAAGCTCAAGGATTCAAGCAGTCAGTCACAAGTACCAGTTCAAACACAAGAGAGAGACAGATGCAGATCAGAAACCACTACGCAGAAGAAGAGGACAGACTCAAGAATGAGAATATTAAGCCGTTCGATGCTGTTGATTATAGATTAGTAGGGCGGAAAAAATGCAACTTTTGAAACCGGGAAAAGAACATGTTTCATTTTCTTTCATCGCAAAATTTTAATTTTGAATTGCAAAACAAATGAAACATTCCAACAATAATCAGATGCGTTCATCAAAATCCGAATTTGAAAAGGCTAAAAGACTAGAGAAAGCAAAGCAGAATACATGCCTACCCTTTGACTCAAAAAACTTCTACGGTTTCTAATATATTCCTCTAACCTTGAAGCAGAATATAAAGAAGAAGAAGGAAATCTCTCTCCCTCTCTCTCTCTCTCTGTGGCTGGCGCGCTGTTTCAGTTGTGAGAGCAGTACCTACCAGTGAGATACTGACATATAACGCCGTAGGATAAGACTGTGCCTCGTGGTCGGATTTGGCTTTTATCGATAAGAACAGTACCGTCAAATTTTTTTTATTTTGTCCCATTTAAATTTGGGTGCCCAAATTTAAATTCGATGTATCATAACATGTCGAGTGGGTGCGTTGATCTGAGAAATCGGTCCTAATTTAGATCAATTTCAGATAAATCGATGGGCTCAATTATGTTCAAACACTCACTCACTGTCTTTTTTCTTTCTTTTTATTTCTAGTTCTCGAGCTAAATAATATGGTCGAAAACAGACAGCTCCTGAAAAATGGCAATTTTTTATTTCTACAAACAAATGTATCAATACTTTTTGTTTTGACAACTTATGAACAAAATTAATTAGACCTAATCATCATTAGCTATTTATAATTTATCTGAGGTCATTTAGCTATTTATAATTTATCTGAGGTCATATATATATATATATATATATATATATATATATATATATATATATATATATATATATATATATATATATATATATATATATATATATNTATATATATATATATATATATATATATATATATATATATATATATATATATATATATATATATATATATATATATATATATATATATTAGAATTTGTAATTTATAAAATTCAAGTTCATGACCCAAAATTCATAAAATTAAATGACCAAAATCTTTAAATTTATGATTTTCACAAACTCATAAATGAGATATATGTATATATATTCATGATCGTTGAATTCAATTTAAAGAGATAGAGTTTCTCTCTCCAATCCTTATTTCTTTATGCACTTTCCGATTGAGAGAAAATATACATTCTTCTTCTAGGGAGAAAGAGGATCCTTCTCCTATTTATAAGAGAAAAGATAAGTCTCTTGGGAAGAGACACAACATTTCTCTTAATTATCCATTATTAACCACCATCTATCATGTTGATTATTGACCAATAGAATTTATGATAATTTAATTAATTAATTACAGTGAAAGGATATGATGTTTTTTTGGGAAGAGACATGACCCTTCATTTAGGATAATTGAATTTATTAATTAAAGTGAAAGGATGTGGTGTCTATTGGGAAGAGACACGACCCTCTTCTTTTTAATTAATTAATTAATTACGATTAAAGTAAATGACAGTGGGCCACATAAATAAAATAATGAAAAACTAGTATTTTATCACTTGGCCCACGTAATACTTAATAGTGCATAACAGACTGCACAAAATGTAAGTTAAAATCATTTTTTTTATTGGTCAAATCATAAATAAGTATGAAATTAATATGAATCATGACGATTGTGTATCAACTTATCGAGATAGTTTCTTTCATGTATCACAATATCAATTACATATTTAACATAAAGAGAATTAACAACATGGTCTCATAATGTCTATTAGAAAACAAATATTGTTAAACATCACACAACATAAAGTGTATACTAGCGATAAAAAACAAGATACATAAATATCAAAAACAATAAACTAAGCTCAAAATGTCAAACATAAAGAGCACTAAACATAAAACTAATAAAGGGTTTAGGTAATGTCCACTCTCACAACAAGTTTGTTAAATGTATGTGGTGGCAACTCTTTTGTCAATGGATCTGCAATCTTAATGTTGGTGTTAATATGCTCAATTGACACCCTATGTTTCTGAACTTCTTCTTTAACAGCAAGGTAATTTAATTCCATGTGTTTAGCACATTTGGAATGTCTGTCGTTTTTAGAAAAGAAAACTGTTGTGGAGTTATCACACTAAATTTTCAGCGGCTCAACAATACTGTCAACAATTACAAGTCTTGAAATAAAATTTTGCAGTCATAAGCCCTGAATTGTAGCTTTGAAGCATGCCACAAATCCAACTTTCATAGTGGGTGCAACAATGATAGTCTGTTTCACATTTTTTTCATATTGAATCTCTTAAGAACTCTATTAATATATGTTTTCTGAGACAATCCTAATAATCCTTGTGATCTGTCACGAAATATTTCAATTTCAATCACATATGATGTCTCACCCATATCTTTCATTTCAAAGCTCTTAGAGAGAAAATTCTTGGTTTCATACAACAAGCCAAGCTCATTAGTAGCCAGTAAGATATTATCAACAAACACAATGGGAAATATGATCTTGCTCCCACTAACCTTCAGATATATTCACTGTTCAACAATGTTTTAATTGAATCCAAAAGAAATGATGGTATCGTTGAACTTAAGATACCATTGTCAGGAAACTTGCTTAATTCTATATATTAATTTCTTAAGTTTACACAGCATGTGTTCTTTTCCTTCAACCTAAAATCCTTCAGGTTGACTCATCTAGACATCTTCATCTAAATTCTCATTTAGAAAAGGAAGTTTTCACAATCATTTGATGTAACTCCAAATCATAATGAGCTACTAGTGACATGATAATTCTAAATGAATCTTCCTTAGAAAGTGGAGAAAATGTTTCTTTATAGTGGATGTCATTTTTCTGTGTGAAATCTTTGGCAACAAGTCTGGCTTTATATCGTTCAATATTGTCATTCAGTCGCGTTTGGTCTTAAAGACCCATTGACTCCCTACTCTTTTACAACCTTCAGACAATTCAACGACATCTAAAACTTTATTGTGATCCATTTATTTCAACTTATCTTTCATTGCATTTAACTATTCAGCAGAATTTGCACTTTCTATGGCTTGTGAAAATGAAACTGGATTTTTATTGTCTCCCAAGTCAAATTCAGACTCATGTAGATAAACAACATAATCATCAGATTCATGTAGATAAACCTCATAATCAACCTAAGCAATCCACAAATATTTTATAATTAATGAATTTCAATATACTCATAATTAAATATAAAATTGTTTAATAATAAACATCACATACGTATGAGTAATTGAATTTATTTAATTTGACACAACCCTCTTCTTTTTAATCAATTAATTAATTACTATTAAAATAAACGGCAGTGGATCATATAAATAAAATAATGAAAAACTAACAATACACACACACACGAGATATTATTGAATTTAAACCCTGATTGTTGAAGAATATAATTAAAGTTGTTGAAGTCTAAAATTGCAGCTGGCAACTTGTTCCGAATACCTCTCTGCTCTCTTCAACTGATTATTTATTTTTTTGAGATAATGAAGAGCCAGCTTGGTTAATGGCCCATTGATAAGCTATGCACCACCAACTCTCATTAATTCCCCATATTTCTCAGCGAATTAATAAGTTACTCGACACGTCATCAAAATAAAAAAAAATTATTTTAAAATTCCAATTAAATTATATTTTCTTTCTGAATTATTGCACCACAGGCACTCAGTATTGCAGTATATTCATTACTCACAGCTACTTATATTTTTATTTTTAACATATCATAATTTCTAACATATTAACCATAATTCAACTAATATATCATTCATCTTAATGATCGATGAATAAATATATAATCAAATTTAAGTCTGTGTGTGTAGAAAAATTTCTTTTCTTAAAAGTCACGTGCGAAATTATGAAGAAATTATAATTGATATGTCATATAACATTCAACGTATCTGCCCAAAATTTACATAAACGAAATGAATAAATAAATAAATAAACTTATTAATTGCAGTGCTTCTGAGTCACCATCCCTCCGCCAGCTCCAACCAGCGAAGCATTTTCATGGATTTAAATAATGTTTTTTTCTGAATTATTTTGTTACGTCACTGCGCCGAATTTAAAGTGACGCAGCAGCCAACTTTATTATGCCTCCATGCCAATGGGAACTAGAGATCCAGCCAGCACCCCAACAAAACTGTGAATTCACGTGGGATCATTTAAAATAACAAAGAAAACCGTTTTTTTTTTATTTTTTTGAAGAAAATAAAGCCATGGGTTTCATTTCAATATTTTAGGCTCGATTCTTAAAATATGTTAGCTGAAGATAAAAGTAGAATTTTAATATACACACTACATTAGAAATGTATGTTGATTGAAAAATTTGAGCAGATTTATGACAGCTTAGTGATGATTGTTTATTACAATCAATTCTGGCAGTTTTATGACTCAATAAGCTGTAGCTTCTTGGTTAAAAAGCTTTTATGAATGTTTTTGAGAAGCTGCCAATGGACCATGTCATCAATTCATGCTGACTCATAAACCCACAGGCTAAGGTTGTGAGAAATTCAAGACCTCATATTTTCGATGTAAGAAAATGATGATCATCTATATTAACCGACAGATAAAATCAGTGGTTATTAAGCTATTAATTAGTATTTGACGGCATTGATAGTATAGGTAAGTCGTCGAAAATGCTTTAATATATTGAACCAGCGTCGAAAAGTGCTCATTTCCTTTTCTCCCCGCGGGCTCTAGCTCGTGACTGTCGAACCCTATTTTGCCAGCATTTTCATTATATTGCATCATTCTTTTCAATCTTTTCCACTCAAATCGAATGTAATCTCGATTTAATCCTTCCTCTAAGTTCTTATCAAATTTGAATAGTCAATTTTTATAGCATTTTCAACTTATGCGTTTTTATAAAAAATTGATATTATGATTAGATTTTACATCATTTTCATTAAGAATTTTGTAGTATGTATATAGGTGTTTTATGAATTACTGAATGATGATCAAAATTCATTGCATGACACATCTCATTCATTCTGAGTTATATGTAGCACTTAGAATGATAGAAATTAAACCAGAGTTTAATATGCCTCAAGAGTGATTTAATCAATTTGCAGAATTGTTGAAGGAGACAAATCTAAAAGAAATTTAGTTCCAAAGGTATTATGCATAATGAAAATTTTGATAGTCAAGTTAAGGCTAAAATCAAAGATGATTGATTGTTGTGTAAACGGTTATATGTTATTTACAAGTCCAGTGCAATAAAGATTCGGGGCAAATTTTGTCATTATACTATATTTAAACTTTAGTATAAATAAAGTAAGAGATCAAAGGAAGTTTCATATAAAAATCTCTTATATCTATCAATTGTTCCATATTTTTAGAGGTTATTTACTTATATGCGCACTACTCCACATATGACGTGTCATCATAGCAGATCATGGGAAACCAACTTAATAAGTCATCCTATAGATGCATAGGAGTGAAATATTTTGATTGCTTATATCTTGAGTTTGATGTGAAGGCACGTAATGTGGAGCTTGACTTATGCTCTGATGATTTCTTACTGTACAATCAAACTGTGTTACCCTACTCTTATTAGTCAATGATCATTATGCTATACAATTTTCCACTTGAGATGTTCATGAAACATTGTTCTTCTTCCAGACATTGTTTATACTAAGTCTCAGTAGTCTTAAAGATAGGATTGATGTATATTTGCAGTCATTGATAGATGAACTTTATTTTATCTGAGAAAAATGTGCATGATAAATGATATTTAAATGAAGCATAATTTTCAAATAAAAGTAACATTATTGTGGATATTTAAGTAATTTTCTTGTGTACGGATTGTTGGCTGGATGGAGCACTGCAAGAAAGTTAGCTTATCAATATTGTTTGTTTGATCTAAGGCATTTATGTCTTAATTTGACAGAAAGTTTTCATAGTTTGATTGTAATCATATATTTTTAAATGTTGAACATTAGTTCAGGTGAAATAAAAATGCATCCAGAAGAAACAAAGTTGAGAAATCATAGTCACCTCTAAGAATAGTTGGAGATAAATAATTTTAGATTGTTAGTGACATTCTAAAAATTATTGTCTGCCCCATGCTTTATTCACAT
This sequence comes from Phalaenopsis aphrodite, assembly GCA_003013225.1. Taxonomy (NCBI): domain Eukaryota; kingdom Viridiplantae; phylum Streptophyta; class Magnoliopsida; order Asparagales; family Orchidaceae; genus Phalaenopsis; species Phalaenopsis aphrodite. Next base: position 3,167,238 of record NEWO01000020.1, on the reverse strand, counting down.
AAACCACCGGGTTTTGGTTTTACTCATTATTAGATAAAACAATGTCTATTTTTTTAGATCTGCTTTACTGGAAAGATAATATGATCAGACAAAATCTTGATGTCATGCACACATCACATAGAGAAAATTTTCTTTGATAAAATATTCAATATTGTGATGGATGTTAAGAAAAAACTAAGGATAACTTGAATGCCAAATTAAAATTTAAGACATGAAATTTCTCTATCATTAAAACTTTTATAATATACAAATAGTCATAATCTAAGATCAGTTAAAAAAAATTACAACAAAAATAATATTAGAATATTGATAATGTAAGAATTATTTAACCTGCACCATGCAGACTTCGTCGCATCGGCGGCATGCTGAAAAATGAATTCAAGCAGATCTCAAAGCTATGAAAATATTGTTTTATAAAGTGTTTTGGAAAGATTGTCGCAGTCCTCAACAATGAATCACATGGCCTAAACTTTACGAGAAAGGTACGCGTGTCGCTGTCATTATTTTTTATATATATTTATTTAATTAATTCTTTTTATTATTATTATTAGTATTATAGAAACTTTTAAATGGACATTATTATGCCAACAGTTCGTGAAACACGTTGGTGAAGTTCTTCTCATTCAATCACAGCATGCATGACTGCTGAATAATCTGTCCCGCTTTCTCCAGGCATTCAAGACTGGCATTTTATAATTGAGAAATTTTTGTGTATATCACTTAATTCTTATGTATTTACAAATATGACGCCTAATTTTTTTTATATTTACATTTATAACACTTTAGTGCTATATATATATATATATATATATATATATATATATATATATATATATATATATAAAAGAATGAAAAAGTGCATTTTACCTTTAGAAAACAAATAATAATGATATAATTACTTTTGAGTGTCTTTATTAAGACTCTAAATTGTGCAAAGTCTTGTATCTTTAAGTATGATGCTATATAAGTGATCAGTGATGTATGATTACAAGATAATGGGAGTGATTGTGTAATTATTAAGTATAATATAAGTAATAAAGAAAACTGCACTATGTTATTACAACAATTGTATCAAACACCAAAGCCCCGCAAACATGGAAGCATCCAAACGAAGGTGATGGTGATTATAATAATTATGTGTTATACGTAAGATTAATTATAGCTAGCATGACTATTGGAGTGTCATTAACATTATTATTATTATTATTATTATTATTATTATTTGAGATCTAGCACCTCTCAATGTATTTTTTGAGCAAGTAATATTACATATTCAAATTCAAGAGCATCTAGATTCTCAATTTAAACAAGTTTAAGACCTAACAATAACTTCTGAGATCTTAAACACGGACTACCACTAACCACAACCTATCAACCATAGTTGACCTCCATTAGCCGACCCTACTCACCATCTTCAGTGACCCCTGCTTCTTAATGCTAGATCCCATATATGGTTGCAACATATAAATTCATATTGAAGACAAATTGATAACTTTCGATCTTCATAGTTGCCAAGCACTGTCAACCACCACCCATCGACAGCCATCAACCACTGTTGGTCATCCTTGCTCATCGTCAACGGTAACCCCTACATTCTAATATTGTATCTCAAATATGACATTTGTTCCCTACACATGTATCTTTCTTTACATTGTATGCTGATAAATGTAGTTTCTAGTCTAAAATTGTAACCTTGTTCTGAGGCAAGGGGTCCAGCCAATGGTTTTAGCCCTTATGACCAGCTAATGTCTTTATAGTCACTAACTATGATCTTTGTGGTCAACTGATAATATTGTGGTCACTAGCTACGATCTTTATGGCCAACTGCTTCTACTATAACTATCAACTATGGTCTATGTGACCAACTATGACCCGCATTGTCAACTACTGCTACAGCTTCCAGTTATGGCCTTTGTGGTAAATTGCTACCACAACTCCCAACTACAACCTTTGTAATCAACTGACATTATTGCAATCATCAACTATAGCTTATGTGGTCTAATACTAATATAGCTTCCAACTATGGTCTATGTGGCCAACTACTATTACAACATAAAATTATGATTTATGTGGTCAACTGCTACTATAACTACTATCGATGATATATGGGGTCAACTACGATTTATGTGGCCAATTGCTACTACAACGTCTAACTATGGCTTGCTTGGCTAGCTGAGATTATTACAGTCACCAACTATGGCCTCTGTGGTCAAATGACGCTATCACAACCATCAAGTACGACCTATGTGGTTAGTTGCTACTACAATTTTCAACTACGACCTATATGACCATCTATGACTTATGTAGCCAATTACAACTACAACTTCCAACTAAGGCGCTCATGATTAATTATAATTACATTGTGCAACAACAGTCTTTGTGACAAACTATTGTCATTAAAGTCGAGAACTAATTATGTTATTGTCAATTATGTCTATGATTATTGAATTACTATTATAAATATGTGATTATCAACTTTGTAATTTCATTTTCTCTGACTCAAGATAATAGTGTACATGTGCACTTACAATCACATGGTGGATTACTATGATTGAGCTAGATCTTGTGCTTTTTTTTTCCATTCTCAAGTTTTTTCATGTAAAAATAATGATGTCTCTTGTTATATTTCTATAATCTCTGTCAGTTGGATCCGAGTGCAAAGTTAGGACATTTGTCAAATGATAATCTTTCTAACTTTTTTATATTTATATCACTCAAAATTTTCACACCACATAAGAAAATATCATCATTTTATAAAAAAATCAAAATAAGCTTTTTTTCTGCAGGGGGGAAGTTATCATGTATGAAAAAAAATTAAAGTTTTGCTTATGGATATGTAAATAGATAAGAATTAGGTGATATGTTTGTAAATCTTCCTAATCATTAAGCTGACACCTCAGCACTTATCTTGTCCTTTTGCGAAAAAAATGGCTGGTAGATATCAATCAATGCTATCAATTAATAAATTCTCACTTGAATTCCTTGGCCTCTCAAGTCTCAAATCTTTATAAATGCTGATGGATACTTTTATTTTAATAACCTATCTCTTTGGTTTAAAGTCAGTGAGATTAAGATTGGCGGTACAAAATCAACTTCGCCTACCACTATTTAATCAAATATATAATTCATCGTAGTTATTTTTACAATTTTTTTTCTTAAGATGGGAGCTTAATTAATCACCTTTTGGCTTAAAATAATTTAACGGTTGCTGTCGAGCCACGTGTTCGTGAAACACGTTGGCCAACCTCTGGTGTTGAAAATAATGGAGCAATGATATCGATCACACCAGCTCGTATTTTTCTCATACGGAACACGTCCCGCTGTTTTAAGTCCGCATAATTTTTTGGGCTGCTTTGTTTCTGGAATTTTATATTTAAGAAATTATTAAATACAATTAAAGCAAATATAATGTATATTATTTTCGGTGTTTGCTTAAAATTAATGAAAAATAATTTTAAGAAAGTAAAATAAAATAAAAACTGGGTCCCGCTCTAGCTGAGGGAGAGCAGGGACCGGCCACGTGTGGAGAAAGGACAAGAGAAGATCCGGTAATTAATTATTGATAGATTCGTGTTAATGAAATGCGAAGAAATGTTCAAACAATGAGGCTGATTTTTATAGATTCCAACAGTAGAAAAAATAAACTTATCGTATATTACAAATTACACAAAGCATTATTCTACATTAATTGTATATTTGTTGAAACATTTATAAGTTGGGTCCATATAATTCATGTGTTCATATAGCTCTGTAAAAATTATATTGTTATGAGAAAATGAGAAAATTATGGAAGAAGATGATAAATTTTTAGTTGAAACTGTTGTCTCTCACTCTATCTACCATCAGGTTTTTGAGAGCTTAAGAATGGCTGGATCTCTAGTTCTCGATCAAGAAAGAGTGAGAAGAGAGAGAGAGAGAGAGAGACATGAATGTTCTTTTAGATTTCTCAAGAAGACTTATTGTATGCACATCCTTGTGTGAAATATTAATCTTCTCCTGTAGTTGAATTGTCTTGGCCTTGATCGACCATTTCGGCATGTGCGGGTGAGTTTGGCTTGACCACATCTACAAGTGGGCTTGGCTCAAGACTGGCCAGATCTCTAGATATGACTCTTCGAAGGCCATAAGATTTCTTGATCCTTAGCTATGACGTCTCTCTGAAATAGCATTTTTAAAGTATATGACTGTATTTAGGTATGTCGTATTCTTTCACCCAAAATTCTAAATTTCTTAAATTTATTGCATTTGATTTATCCTATAGTCTGAATGCTTTCAATCAAATGGACCCATAGAAGAAATAATGCTTAAAACTTTACATTGCACTACTAAAAATAGAGTTCTCTTAGTACTTTGTACAATCAATCACAACGGTAAAAACTCCAGCTATTTTCATTACAACGAGCATTCGGGAGTGGTTGCAGTTCTGAGTAATAGACGATGCCTCGGTACACCATCTTTGTGTTTCACCACTACATCTTATTCAGGATGATACACTTCTTTGTAATATTCTTCATTACTTCCCAACATTAGTCGTTACTTCTCAAAATGCTTTGCTACTTAGAAAATGTATAACTTGACTCCGCATGGGGCTTCCTAGCAACAAGTAGGGGGAAGCCAAAATTGGTTGATGGCGACCAAGGAGCGACGACATTCGGTGGTCGGCAACTACAAGAGCAAGAACCCTTCGCCAAATCTTCAATGCAAAAATGACGCCAAAATTTAGCATCTTCTTCTCCTAATTCTCATTCATGCTTGGGTTCTTGTATCCTTTCATAAAGAGGGATAGGGCTCTATTTAAGAATTTTTGAACTCATCTTTTTGCAAATAAGGAAGGAATCTGGACTTCTTCATTATATGGCTAGGAGAGATTCCCTAAATCAAATGATATTTTTTGAAAATTTAATTGCATTAATGATGTTAGAATTGAGTAATTTTAGGCTTGTTAGATTCGTCTCATCATGATGCTCATTTGACTACAAGCTTGTAAGATTTGGATTTTGTCTGCCTTTCAAATTATGCTCCGAAAGCTTCTAAAAGTGGCTTAGTTATGATCTGAGCTTGATATCACTTGAATTGAATAAATTTTAGTGTCACTGGGTCCGTCTCGCCGAGTCAGACAGTTCGATTGTAATTTTACCAGATCAGAGTTCTTGATGATTTTTAATTGTATTTTTGCACATTCTTACCCAACGATGCTTCGAAATTCGTGTTAATAATCTCAAGATTCATGTCAAATGACAAATTTAGTTGATGACATATCAATACATGAATATTAATTTTAGGCAAGTTTGTAGTCAAATCGAACTTCTTGACAAGATGAATCCAACAACCCCAAGATTGCACAATTTTGATATCGTTAAGACACTCAAATGTCTATTAAACATCATTTGATTGGAGAAAACTCTCTGGACCGTCTGATCAAAATGATTCATATTCATGCATTGATGACACTCAGAACACTAGAAATAGAGCCTCAACCTCTCACGTGTGGGAGGAGAGATTTGAAGGTTCAGAGAGAACCGAAATCTCTGAGAATGAGCTGAAGTCCAGCACCATCCTGACCATTGTCGACCACTGTCGGCGTCGTCGACATCCGTCGATCACCGTCAGCCATGCTCCACTGTCACCGTCAATCAACACCAATCATCATTGATCACCACCAACAAGACACTATCATGAGCTCATCACTACGGTTCATGTGCCAACAACGACATATATGATTCACAGCTCGTGCATCTCTCGACTCTATCCCTAGCAGCCTACGGACGTCATTCATACTCGCCCAAACAACCTTCATGGTTATCAGCTCATGCAGCTTCCGACTCTAGCCCTCATAGCCTATGGATATCATTCATATTCGCCTCTACGGCCTACATGGTTTACAGCTCATGCAGCTTCCAAGTCTAGCCCCGACAGCCTACGAACGTCATTCATAGTCGCCATAGTCGCCATTATGACTTATGTGGTCAACAGTTGTCGTAACTATTTGTTACGATTTCTTTGGTCAATCAATGTTTCTGGTGCAATTATCTATAGCTGTCACGACGGACTACTACCTCTACAACAATCAACAGTGACTCTTGCAACCTGCTGTCACAAAGAACTTCAATCAGATTATAGCTATACAACTTTGTAATTCCATCTTCCCTAATTTAGGAGAAGAATTGACCTGTGTACTCATCATTTATAGTGAATTATTTCAACTGGGCTAAACCCCGTGGTTTTTCCCCCTCTTAATGGTTTTGCACGTAAAAAGTTGAGGTATCTCTTCCTGCTTACTTATCTTCTTTTATCTGTGTATGATGAATTCTCGTGCAACGCTAAGACGATAATCCATTACTCTGCCGCCACGAATTTTCTTGCACGCATTAATATTAATTATATCTTAATAATTAAATCTAATTCAATTAAAACATGAAATAAAGTTAATAGAAATTTGCATTAAAATTATTGCTAGATATGTTCCCAATAAATTCAAATATATTAACCACATTGCCTCAATATATCATATAGCTATTGTGGGACAACATAACCTCTTTAGACTAAAATTTTTAAGAAAAAAAAGAGAGAGAAGGAATCCATAAAATAAGTATTATTTTCAATCAATACTAATAACCCTCATTATTATTTGATATTTTTCGATCATTTAAGTGATTCAATAACATCATGATTAGAGATTTGTATCATCTATTTATATATTTCAACTATAAAATTGCTATTAGAGTTCCATCTGAATAAACATCACTTTTTAATACATTTTTCATAATAAGCTCTTAACATAAATTGCCCGATGATAAATATAATTTTTATGTCAATTAATCATAATGTTTTTGGAGTACTTACATACATGCCGCTCAATTCCTATAATATATACCTAATATCTAAACATTATTATTTAATATTTATGGCATTTAAATGTTTGATATCATAAAATGTCTCTAGTTTAACTTTTGAAAAATAAAACATATTTTTCATGCATAAATAAGATAACATTTATACATAAATTAAAATTAAGTATTAGATATATGCATGTAAATCTTCCTAATTGTTAGGATCGTAATAGAAAAAAAAATCTAAGGCGACATCACATCATACATACAAAAAAGTATCCAGTTGAAAAAATTAGAGGAAAAATTAATAATCATGATTATGACTTCTCTTAATCACAATTATTCAGCTAATAAAATAGTCACGAATCGAAGACCCGCGGCCGGTCCAGGTAGTGACGGTCGGGTTTGAAATGGACGGACCGGGACAGCTAGCCATTCGTCAACCATTTCGGCGATGGGATGGACAGACTTTAAGAAGTGGTCTATTAAAATAATATTGTTTAATTAAATGTATTGAGAATATAAAATAAAAAAATATTAATAGTTGTGCTCTGGATTCCGTTGTCATTGGAGGCTATCTGGTACGTGAAGCACGTTGATACGGTCAGTCACGGGAAATTCTTTGGATTCTCACAAGTACCGAAATATATTATTTTCTGTTTATAATGCTATTTTTATAAATATTTAGGAGTTCAGTATTAGAATAAAAATTAAAAAAGCGCACGTTCGTACCTTTATCTCCGCCTCTAAATTTTTTTTATGTTCACAGGCGGATTATTTATTTGACTTGGTGTTAGATTCGGATTTGCTGGGTAGCATGCCCTAATTTCGCCCACAGAGTCCCTCCTAATTCATCATTTGACTGTCATTTATATGGAAAAAAATAATACGTATTATATAATATGCGTGTACGTACGAATAACAAATAATATTCATACATTATTGTACACACTACGCTCAACTCCCAATGTATTACATCATGAGAGGTCTGTACATATATATTACATCTTTTGGGTTGACTCTTATCATGGCTGAGCTGTCTATATACATATATATATATATATATATATATATATATATATATATATATATATATATATATATATATATATATCTTAAGAAATTAGGGCGAAGAAAAACAAGATCGACGCAAATTCAGAAGAACATAAAGAGATTTAACGATGTTTGGCGAAGATGCATACGTCCTCAGGAGCAGAGCGACGACTTTTCACTAATCAAAAAAAAGTATAGAATATAGAATTCAGGAATAATCACTAGGGTTACATACAAGCCTAATTTATAACCCTAGAAAGAATATATAAATGAAACCTTAGGTACAATATGTAATTACCAAATTACCTTTGTACCGCACCCCCAACCCACATAAAGAAACTCTCCTTATTTGGACAGAATATTCCGCTCTGCTCCGCTCCTGAATTAGCATTGTCCATTTATGATATATGAGTCATACATATATATATGTATGTATATATATACATAAAAAGATAAAAAAAAATCAAACATTTAGCTCTCCCGGTGATCTCTTATTTAGAGCTAGGAACTCATTTTGAGCACAAAAAAGGAAGAATAAAATGATAGTGAATGAGCAATACATAAAAAGAAACTAAGATGTTGGTTGTCTTCATACCAGCTCGGGTTGGGCGGCTGCTTTGTTGAAGATGTCTTTGGATCACTAGATAAATTTGACTGCATCTATGATCTTGGTGAGTCTATCTAGCAATACTGATGTGTTTTGGGACCAACGAGTGAGGTGGCTCCAATAATTTGAGTGATGACTTACAACTGAGTTTAGCAGGGTAACATGTTGAGTCTTGCTTGACAAACTTGCCTTCTCTAACACGTGCTTTAGTGTTGCACTGCTATTCATCATTTGACTACCAAAAAAGCTTAGAGAAAATTTTAAATTTACCTATTGCAAACCTAGAGTTAAAGCTTGTGAACCACCATCTTAAGATAAGGCATCAATATTTAAGATCAATCCATTGTTATCATGAGCCATCAAGACTTGAGATTCTTAGTTTAAATTTTGTGAAATATTGCTTACTTTAAAACAAGAAATTAATTTATGAGTTGATTGATTTAAAAGCTTGCTAAAAGTATAAAAGTAAACTTCTTTCATAATTTGTTAAAAATACTAATAGTTGATATTAATATGTTCGTTGTGTGCTAGAAAATTAATGGTTATAGAGAGAAAAAAAAAAAACAATGTGTCGGTGTGATATGAACTCCAACACATAGAGATTAGAAAATAACAGGAGAAACAAGATATTTTTACGTGAAAAACCACGAAAAGAGAAAAATCAGTGGTCCTAGCTCAATAAGAATGATTTATTATGAGTTGATGAATACAAGTATAAACTCTTATCCCACAACTGGGAAGGGTTGCAATGTTTCTCTAAGTATAATTTTCGTACACAGAAGGGCTTGTTCTACGGTCAGAAGCAGTCATTATGGGAAGTTTTCATCCAAACTTTGGCACACTGTATCTGAGGTATGTCATTACACACTATCCAGGACATTGTGCTACTCTGTGATGTAAGTCGTTACTTCAAACAATGTTAAGCTACTCTGTAAGATACATTGTTACTAGCTTTGCAAGGTTCTTTGATGTCGACAAGCAGGGGGCGACCAACGATGGTCAAAGGCGGCCGACGAGTGGTGGACAATGTTAGGTATGGCTTATATGCCAGGAAAATTGGAGTATCTTGAAATGGACAAGTGTGTCTCCTGGAATGAAAAAGAGTGTCTCTTGGTATGAAGAGGTGTGTCTCTTGGATTAGTGGGTTGGGGGAAGCGAGGGCGTGTTTGTAATTATCTATGGATTTTATCTATAAATAGATGTGTAACCCTGTTGGTATGTAACTTCTCTGAAATAGTGAAATTTGCCGCTATGCTCCAGAGGATGTAGGCATTTTTGTCGAACCTCGTTAAAAATATGTGTTCTTCTTCTGGATTTGTGTCGATTCCCGTTTTTCTTCGCCCTAAATTACACAACAGACAACAATGAATGGCAGTCGCGGAAGCAAGAAGTGTCCATAGGGCTTCAAATCCAAGACAGCTCTCGTATTATCCTCCTTCTCCTTCTGGTTCAGGTCTAGGTCCCTTTCATGAAGTAAATAACACTATTTATAGAATTTATGAGTGACATCTCCTGCAAAAAAAAAGGCAAGAATTTAGACCACTCTGTAGGATGACCCATAGTCATTCCTTTGATTATATAATTTTTTGAGGATATTTAAGTGCCTTGATGGTGTCGAAATTTGGTGATTTTGGACTTGTTGAACTCGTTTTGATTAGATGCTCAATTTGACTATAGGCTTATTAGATTTTGAATCCATTTATCAGATTAATTAAGGTTTGATTTCACTCAGATTGTATCAATTTTGGTGTATTTGGGTCCGTCTCATCAAGTCATACCATTTGACTATAAGTTTGCTTAAATCAGAGTTCTTGGTGTCATTTAATTTTAGTTTGAAGATTTTTGACTTAAAAAAGTTTCTTGAGATTCTTGTTGCCTTGAGATTCACGTCAAATGATAAAAATTTATTGATGATGTATCAAATCTATTTAATAATATCAATTTTTGATGAACTTAAATGTATTCTAATTGAGCTGAATTTAAGCTGCTCCTTTAGTGCATTTATGCACTGAGACCCCTACAAATCGGCAGTTGTTGAGGTGTGTATGTCCACGTAGGTAATTTTATTTCCTTCTATTGCATGAAACCGAGGTACTCCATAACAAACGTGAGATTTTACAGACTGTGCGCTGAGACCAGACTGCACTACCATTTTAATATGTTTGTCATTTTTCTCCACTCTTTCCAGTGCAAATTATAACAGCTAGATCCACCTACTTAAAATTATTCAATGCTTAGTCTACTCAACATTACTTTAATTCTCTCTCTCTCTGTATATGTGTGTGTGTGTGTGTGTGTGTGTGTGTGTGTGTGTGTGTGTATATATATTCTTTTGATTTTTTTCTTCTTTTGTCAGATGTCATCTCTTGTTTGCTTTCTTTTTATTGAACTTCCTCTGGTGCACTAACAAATTTTGCAAGTGGAGTTTAACAAGCGATATCAAACTCAACACATGTTTTGTCACATCAAAATAGTAGATAGATCAAAATAGTGGCATTCACAGAATACAATAGTGCGCCCAAAACATATGCCAAAAATAATTAAAATTTCAAACTTTTACATGTAATTTCTGTCATATCAGTATGTCATATAGAATGCACCCACTGTCACTTTTTGAAATAATTGTACACAACAGTATGTAATTGTCATATCAGTATGTAATTAAGAAATATGCCTTATAAAAATAAGAAATACTCGATGAAAATTCAGTGAAGTTATATGAGAGATCTAAAAGTTATGAAAAACATACACATAAAATCCATTATCATGTCTAAGACAATCTTGTGAAGAGGGTTGCAAAACCAATGCCAAGCAGCTCTTGGAAAACAACTTTGTATTCACATGTGTGAATTTCTTAAGGAATTTCAAGTATAACATGAATATTTATTTTTCATGTTTACAGTTATAAGAAAAATGAAAGCAGTTATGCTAATTAATGTTCACCACGCTCTATTATGTGATGAAGATAATTTGTAATTCGGGTTTATAACAACTTCATAAAATTATTTATTTGATGAAGATTAAACTTTTACAGATATTATTTCAAGAATTTTATTGCCTTTTTTTTTAGCCTATTATATTTGAAATAACTAAGATACTTTAGAAAACATGTCTTAATAGACATATTGATGTTTTGACCATTAAAATATTTTTTAAATAATATTTACAAGTAATTATATCCTTGAGTGTTATGATTGATTCTCAAAAACACTATACATATGGCTATTACATAAAGCACACTACAAAATAACAAAAAAAGAATGATAGAAATTAAGATAAATTAACTTGAATTTCTTTAATACTAATGGCAAAGACGTTTTTGTTAATCAATTTTCACCATCACTTCCAACAACTTATTTTTAAATATCGATCAAACTTGTGCATATTATCAAATAAGAAGTCATATTTAGCCACATATAAAACCACTTGACCAGCACGGTAACATCTCACTCTTCATTAATATCATATTTTTATTTATATGAGAGAGCAATTTGTTTGATTATCCATTCTTTTTGAAATATAAATTTTGCCCCTTCTGAAATATCAATTTCCCCCCTTCTGAAATATCATTTGTAATTTGTTGCTCTAGACTCTCCCATGTTGGGTCTAGTGGGCAGTTCCCCCACCTTTCTCAAAAAGGATCAGGTTGGTTCTACCCTTGATTACCATCATGGAAAACTTTATGAAGAATTTTATAAACAACCTTTAAATTTTTATCTCAGCTTTCAATAAACAACTTTCGATCAAATAACTTTCATCTTTGTTGTGACTTATCTCATGTGATTCTAGCGGCATCAACACCAATGCAATTGCCATAGATCATTAATATTGACACCAAATACCCAATATCAATATCAAGTTGAGAATCAAGCTCCATTTTTTACGTTTTTCGGTGATGCTACTTGTCAATGATGGCATGAAGTATGTGCAGATGGATCATTAACTACTTAGACCACGTCTGTGTGTGTATGAGTTTATTTCTTAATATGCCCAAAAGAAAATTTCTTTTGAAGATGAGGAAGGAGCACTACAACAGACGTTTCATACTAGGATTTGGGTTGTACCGCAATGACTAAACTAGATGACAATCTCTTTTGGGAATCAAGGAAAAATGTCATTTTTATTTTGTGGAAGGTTTCAGCACAAAACATTTTCGATTGGAAAGAACAAGAAAAAAGTTATTTTGAACTGAAATTAATGAGAACAATTTATAATTCTAAATTTATTTTGAGAAAAAAAATAATGTAATTTATGATATTTAATTTATATTTTTTTATCAAAAAAAATACCATAACTATAAAACATATGTCAAACAAATTTTTTTTGAAACATGCGTTGAGATTTTTTTCTTCGGTGTGGGTGAGTTTAAGGGTGTAAATAAATTTAGTTGAGCTCGAGTCATCTCTTATTTGAGTTTGAGATTGATTAATTTTGTCGAATTTAAGTTTGAGCTCAAGCTAAAATTTAGGAGTTTCACATCAGCTCACTTATTTATTATAAAAAAATAAAAAAAACTAATTTAAAATAATAATATTAATTTAAAATGATATTATAATTTATGGTCTGTTTAAGGCAGCTGTAGCTTATTGAATAATCTGCTGATAAGCTGATTAAAAATAATCTGTTGTTAAGCTAGATGCGGTGATTATTATAAATTTTTATTTTTTTTAGAAAAGTTAATAAGCTCCCACCGTACTTAGATAAGTGCGGTGTGAAAACGTTGTTTTCTACTTTTTAAAAAAGCATAAACTGCCAAAACGCAGTTTACCCAAACAAATCAGGTGAGTTTTTAAAACGCCACCGTACCAAATAAACTGTCCCAAACAGCTCCTTAATGACATTGAGGGTAAATACTTTCAGAACAAAAGAAAATAGACTGCCACTTAACCTCCACTTATCATTGATTTTAACTCTGTTATCATGTGATCGATGCTGATAGCCGAACTTTCTGACCAAAAAATGTCGGCCATTAACAATTATTGTCCTTTTAAAAAACCTTTTTATAAGAATGATGGGGTTTTTTAGAGCTTCGCCCGGATTTGACATTGTAAGAAAGTACCCCTTTAAACCATTCCATGTGCATTATAGTCAAGGACGATAGCTTTTAATAATTAAAAAAATTACTTCTTTTGGAAAAAAA
>NEWO01000020.1:3130147-3150286 GCA_003013225.1 Phalaenopsis aphrodite | reverse complement strand
GAATGAAATCATTCTTCCTAAACACAATGGAGGTCTTACTTTACCTTCATTATATATTATATGTAAAGCTAAGATCATTTAGAATATTTATAATTCTAATTTGGTTATGTCTAATACATGCTCGACCCATTATGGTTCTATTAGGTGTAAAGCTAGAAATTATACTACTTTTTGGAAAGATATTGTTAAAATGGCTTGGAGAATCAAATATTTTATTTATCTACATCTTAATTGTAATAGTGAGTTATCTTTCTATTATGACCCTTGGTTTTATGGGTTTTCTTTAATTAGTAAATTTGGAGATCCTATATTGTCTTGTTCCGATCTTTCTAGGAATACAAAACTTTATGATGCCATTGATAATTGAGTTTGGGCTTTAAATGGTAACTTTTCTGCTCCTTCTCATTGTAGTGAGGATATTTGAAGTATTCTTATGACTAATGGCATCGCCTATCTTTGGAACAAAAAGAACTTTTACACTCATAAATATGTTTGTTACATTATTTATGAAAATTTCTCTTATGTTGACTGGTATAAATTGATTTGGTTTAAGGTGTACAATATTAAATTTGTTGTTCATTGTTGGAAAATTATTCATAGTAGCCTTAAAACATGTGATATTCTTAATTTTAGAGGCATTATTGTTAACTCTACTTGTATTTTTATGCTTTTCTAAAGCTGAAACTTGTACAAATTTTTTTTATTCAATGTCCTTTCTCTCATTATGCTCTCAATAAATGCATTCCTTATGACTATTTTTTTCATTTTTCTTAGTAAAATTTATGCTTTATCACTCTTATATTATTACCTGTAAAAGTCATAAAAAAATTTCATCTTTTTGGCTATTCGTGCATAAATGCCCCAAAGAATATGATTAATAGGCATAAAACTTATTTTTTTCAGCGGGCAATTTATATCAAGAGTTTATTATGAAAAAGGTACTAAAAATGTCATGTTTATTAGGGTGAGCAAACTTATAGTTGAAATATGTATATAGATGATACAAATCTTAATTATGATGTTATTGAATCACTTAAATGATTGACAAATATCAAATAATGAAGAGGGGTTATTAGTGTTGATTGAAATTAATGCTTAATTAATGGATTCCTTCACTTTCTCTTTTCTTAATAATTTTACAGTTTATGTAGTACCAAACTAGTTGTATGACATATTGAGGCAATATAGTTGATATATTTGAATTTGTTGGGAACATAACAAGCAATAATTATAAAGCAAATTTCTATTAACTTTATTTCTTTTTTTAATTGAATTAGATTTAATTCTTAAGATAAAATATATACTAATTAACTAATATTTTGTTGTTACTATAATATTATAAGATTATTTTTTATTTCGATGATAATTGTTGTAGTTATCATGTATGTTTGATATATTAGCCACATAATTTTGTAAAATAAACATTATAAATTTTAAAATTAGAAGATAAAAATTTGTTTTTTATATTCACTGGGAAAACCTAATTAGTTTGTTAGTAGTCATTCCCTCTCTTAGATCATTTTTAATAAAAAAAGATTTATAGTTTGATTTTGAGTAGAAGAGTAGGTAAATAATTTTCATGTATAAAATATCATCATATATAAAATTAATATTCATGTGTCGATATGTCCTCAACAAAATTTATCATTTGACAGAAATCTTGAGCTGAATAACACAAATTTTGAGCAATTTTGGGTAAGAACGTGCAAATCAAATTAAAAGTTATATTGAACTCGGATTTCAGTAAACTTACAATAGAACTCTATGACTCTACGATAAGGACCCAATGACACTAAAATTAATTCAATGCGAGTGACATCAGGCTCGGATCAGAATTAAGCCACTTTTAGGTGCTTTTGGTAAATAATTGGAAGGACAAATGAATTCCAAATCTTACAATATTATAGGCAAACGATCATCTTGATGACACAAATCTAATGAGCCCAAAATCACTCAGTTGTAACCTCTTGATGCACTCCAATTTTCACAAAATATCATTTGATTGAAGAAATCTATCTGGCCATATGATAGAAAAGTCCAGATTCCTTCCTTATTTGCAAGGAGGTGTATTCATAAATCTTTAAATAGTGTTCTATCCCTCATTATGAAAGGAGACTTAGACCCCAGCATGGATGAGAATCATGAGAAGAAGATGTTGAATTCCAGTGTCATTTCTGCATTGACGATTTGGAGAAAGCTTCTTGTTTCTGCAGTGGCCGACCACCGTCTACTGTTGCTTGTCGACTGTTATCAACCAATTTCGGCTTACCCCCTGCTCGTTGCTAGGAAGCCCCATGTGGAGTCAAGATGTACATTGTTGAGTAACAAAGCATTGTGAGAAGCAACGACCAATGATGGAAAGTAACGAAGAATCTTACAAAGAAGTGCATCATCCTGAATAAGATGCAGCGGTGAAACACAAAGATGGTGTATCAAGGTATAGTCTATTACTCCCAACTGCAAACACACCTGAACGTTATGCAACTATTCATTTAGCATACACACATTATACTTCGATAAATTATGTAACCCTTTCTATGTTGATACAACATCATCAAATTCCCATTATTCGTCATGAATCTTAATGCATTACATTGATGTCGGGGTGAATTTTTGAGCAAGAAACGTTCAAACTTTGATTATATATTACTTGGAGCTCCAATTTCAACAAGCTCACATTCAAATTAACCGACTTGATGAGTCAAACTAAACGATACCAAAACTGATTCAATTCGGGTTGAATCAACCTCATATCAAGCCATTAAACTACTTTTGGAAGCTTGCTAGGCAAATTTGAAATATCAAATGAATGCCAAATTTGATGAGCATGTAGTAGAATCGAGCTTATGTATTTGAGTTTAGTTGATTTATTTAGTGATATGAACAGATATGTTCTTGATTATGTCACTTGCTGATATTGGTTTTGGTAGAGCTTTCTTTTTCTCAATCGATATTATGTTTTTAAGATATTTGCAATGCCATGATAGAATTTTAATGCTTCTGCAACTTCTATGTTTTTGTTTTGATGGTTGAGTTGGATCTTTGGATGGATTGTATGATTCTTCTTCGGTTTGTCTATTGTAGTTTTTTGTTGTAGTTTATGATGTTCTTGGTTTCTTCAGTTCTTTTTTTTTTTCAATTAGTTTGTAGTAAAAGTGTAGGATATTTGGATCCTTATATTATTTTCAGCCTTATATTTTTTGTTGAAGTTTATCTATTGAATTGATATGAACAAATCTGCTCTTGTTTTTATCTTCATCATATATTGGTTTTTTCTATTTTTCTTGATCTTAGCTGATATGTACATATTTGC
This sequence comes from Phalaenopsis aphrodite, assembly GCA_003013225.1. Taxonomy (NCBI): domain Eukaryota; kingdom Viridiplantae; phylum Streptophyta; class Magnoliopsida; order Asparagales; family Orchidaceae; genus Phalaenopsis; species Phalaenopsis aphrodite. The sequence continues at coordinate 3,146,973 of NEWO01000020.1, read as the reverse complement.
TCTTGATTTTATCTTTATATGAGGTTGGTTTTGGTTGAGCTCTGAAAAATTCCAACCATGCAATAAAATTTAACTGTACTTCAATTATTTTGTTTTAAGATAATTATAATTGTTGGAACGAATTTTAATGTTTTTGTAGATATGTGAATATGAATTGTTGTTTTCTTGCTTTATTCAACATTCCCTTGTCTTATTATTTTCTTGTTGAAAATTATAATGACCGAGACATCCACCATTTTAATTTCATTTTATTTTTCTCGGAGATATATCTTGTCATCTCTTTTAATTATATTTTTTCTAGGTATGAGTGAGATTTAGGACACTCAAAGAGTTCACGTACGACTTTGAGAACAAGAAGCTGACGGGACAAATAAAAGACTCCCCTCTGGGGTTAGCAAACTATCGACCCTCAAAGCCAAGCGATAACAAGCCATGTCTTTAAACTCGGAATAGGTAAAAGCTCTGGAGGTAGTTCTCTGCTCAGTAGCAATATGCTTCACGAAAAGTAAGGTGGAAATGTTTCTAGCAATGATTCTTGTCGGTTACCCCGTGAAAGGCAGCAACAAGATTCACCTAAGCCTTGGCAAAACGAGGCACTGAACCCCGTGAAAGGCAGCAACACGAAAAGCCCAACCGAGGCACTGAACCGACCGAGCAAATGAGACACATGCTTTGTAAGACTTGAACCAAGCAATCTTCAGAAATACAATGCATACAAAATGATTAATGGTCTTTCTGAAGATCTGAGTCGTCAGGCAACCCAAAACAACCATCACAATCAAATTGGTGTCAAGGGTAAGATACAAAAATAAGCAAAGGTAAAAATTGATCCAAACCTTTATTTATTTCTTGGATAATTACTAACACTTCTTTACACACGTTGACTAAGTAACAGATGAAACCCACAATGCCAACAACCAGGCCAAAATAGTTGACCAAAAGCTTCAGAAAATTGGGCGCTGAAAGGCGCTGAAATGAAAGGAGTTTAATTAATGCATTATTATGATTGTGTTTTTGGTATTTAAAGTCTCTCATTATTATCGAAGCTTCGCTTCCAAAAAGTAAGAGATTTGTGAGGATATTTAGTCCGTCTTTGGATCTTCAGTCCATCAATCGAACTTAACCTGTTGGTGATCTCAATTCGTCTGCCGACCACAGTCCGTTTGCTGACCTTCAGTTCGTCGGCCGACTTAACTCCGTCTGTCAACCTTAAGTCTGTCTGCCGACCGCAATCCATCTGCCGACCTCAGTCCGTCGGCTAACAGCCTGATTGGACAAAACTACATATGAGAATAAGTGTCACCCCTATACAAAAGGGAGTCAGGGACATGAAGGGTTGCCAATGAAAAATACGCCTACGATCAAACTTTTTCTCTCTCTTTCTCTCTCAGTTCTCATGTCCTATTTCATATATGTGTGTGTTTCTATTTACAAATCAACGGCCCTCCTTCCCGTGATTTGTTTATAATTATGCCTATTTGTAGTTAGTATATACTTATGTGTTCGAGCTTACTGTACTTAGCAAAAAAATCAGTAGAAACTCATCTTAACTTATTAGTTAAACCTTAGTTTTTAAAATCAAAGATGCTTTATCTAGTAATAAGCTCCGGTTTTGTTCTTATTTGTATTCTTAAAAAGTACATAAATTTTGAGAGCAGTTTTGAAAGCTCCAGAAAACTACACTAATTATTATGCTTTAAGTATTTAAAATTTAAGTATTTAATATTTTCTTCGCAATCTTATTATATAAGATGTTATTTTATTTAGTCTTCACTAGTGGTGAATCATGCCCACACGACAAGAAAATTGTACATCCTCGCCATATATGCTTTGCCACAATGAAAACAAATCTCTAAATATTTTTATTTGTTCGTGCTTATTCTCCATTGTGATCCTGAAAGTATAGAAACCATAGATCTCTACTATCCTCTTCAATCCGTCCCTCATACAGACCATGGAACATATTATGATAAACGCACCAAAAAGCCTTGAGAACTTTTATCTTCTTTTTATCAACTACATTATTTTTCACTAATAAAGAGAAAAGAATAACAGAAGGTTGGGGCATAATTTTGGCAACATATCCTTTATCCATTGCAAAATCAGACATGTCTCTCAGGCTATGCGCTTAAATGAAAAAAAAAAAGTTTAGTGGAACTTAATGAGCAATTTTTTTCATATCTAGAGCTCGCTTATTATCTTCCTCTCAAGCTCTATTTAGTTTTGTTTGTTTATTTATTAGTTTTGTTTCTTGGTTACCCGACTTGTTGGTATTGGCATTGCTAGCATACTACAATTTAGCTTAGTTCTTTGTTGGCTCTCTACGTTCTAATAACCCTTTAGTATTTATTGTGTTTCATAATGGCTCTTATGACATTATATAAGTTCATCTATTTTTTGAAGCTAATAAAATTTTTATGATTTTGCTTTCTTCCGCTCTCCCCCAATCATACGCTCTAAAAAATAACTAATAATAATAATAATAATAATAATAATAATAATAATTGTAAAGTGTTAGGTATGACTCATATACCATAAAAGGGGCATGCTGGAGCAGAAATATTTGTTCAATCAGGGGGAGTTTAATTATGTGAATTGGGATGGGTGCGGGGGCAACGGTCCCGCGGTATGATACAAAGGTAATTTGGTAATTATATGTTGTACGTTAGTGTTATATATATATATATATATATATATATATATATATATATATATATATATATATATATATATATATATATATATATATATATATAATGCATTATAGATATGATGCATTGTAACCCTAATTGGATCTTGCACTCTTTTTCTGAATTGAAAGAAAAACCACTGCTTTATTCCCGAGGACAAAGACATGAAACTCGTTAAATCTCTGTGTTTCTTTCCGAATTTACGTCCATTCTTTAGTTTCTTTGCCCTAAAATTCTCAACATAAAGTGACCTAATCATCTTTGTGAGTTTTAAGTAATATACTTCATGACAATAGCTCTGGTTTCTCCTGAGTAAGTTTAGTAAATCTTTTAAATTCAAATTTAGTAAATCTTGGGCAATTTAATAAAATCAGTTAAATTGTGTCACAAACCGTTTATATTTGTTAGAATAAAAAATATATATATTAAATATTGATTATTTTATCATGATGATAAAGAAAAAATTTTTAAAACTTTATATATTTAATTAAAAATTTTATTTTCAAATTATGATAACTAAAAACTACATATTCACAAAATAATTAATTGCTACTAAAAAATTTACTAAAATAACTACTTATTAAACAGTAGATTAGTATTTATAAAGTAATAGTTAATTTTTTAGTAATTATTAATTAATAATTACTTATAATTTTTTTTGAATAAATAAAAATTTAATATGTGCTTCTATTAATTAACAATTAAATATCAAATATAAATTATTTAGTTAAAATTAATCTCATAATACCTTAATCGTCTATTAATTATTAGTCCACTAAATTAATGAACCAAAACCCTGTTCCCAAAACCCTCGCCCTCCCTCTGTTCCCAAAACCCTCGCCTACGTGCCTTCGCCCACTATCGGTTTCGTCCAAAACCATCGCCTGCATGACCACCTCGCGATACAGTCGCAATTAGGGTTAGCTGGGAAGCCAACGAGGGGATCGCCTTCACTGAATAGGACGGTAACCGGCGTGGAAAAACGTCAGCTTTGAAGGAAATTTCGAGCAGCTATGGTGCCCGAGACAGAGTCCATGGATTTCAAAGTTGGGGAGCTCTTGAAAGACCTCCAGCTCGATCGGTCGGCCTCCAATGCCATAGATCGCGCCTTGTCTTCCATTATAGACTACATAAACAACATTCCCGTTCAGGAAGCGCGCGCAGAATACGCCGCCGGGTTCCTCCGCGATCTACGTGTGCCCTCCGATAAGGTTAACTTCATTTTCAAGAGCCCGGAAGCCATCCGGATCGCTGGCAGCTACTCTATTGGATGCGTTGCAAAGCCTGACGTAAACGTCGACTTATTAATCCGTATGCCCAAGGTCAATAATACTTCTTCTTTTGTTCTTCGTTTTATTTACCTCCTCGTTTTCTTTGCGAAGAATTGTTTAAAGTTTATTTTTTCCTTGAATTTCAGGAGTGCTTCCAGGAGAAGGACTACTTGAATTACAGATATCATGCTAAGAGGTGCATTTATCTGTGCGTGGTTGAGAAAAGTTTGAAGTCGTCTCCTCTGGTTCGGAAGATTGAATGGCGAACTTTCCGGAACGAGGCAAGGAAGCCTGTTATTCATTTGTATCCAGGTTTTCATTTACAAAGTTCTGGCTTCCTTAATTATTATAGCTAACAATGGCGTTTGTTATCTTTCTGTCATTTTGATCATGTTTTGTTGCAAATCATCAACCTTTGATTCTGGGCCGAGAACTTACTAATCAAATGGCTATGTAGTTATAAAACATGCGGAGCTCTCTGAGTTTTTCATAAGGATAATACCTACTGCCTCTTCTGTGTTCGATGGCTCAAGGTTGTCCATTTCACGAAATAATGTTCGTGCATTTAATCAAAGTAAGAAGCTTCAGATTTGAAGCAGTTTATTGCCTTTTGGAATTTTAGCAAACTTAAAATTTTTATTTTGTTAAATACTCTTTCTTCTGCTTTTGGATAACAATGCTTGCTTTTTGTAAGGTGACACTTCTAGAGCTACTCCATATTACAACAGCAGCATACTAGAGGACATGTTTATGGAAGAAAATGCAGACTTTGTGAAGAACACTTTTAATGGATGGAACAGTTTGGGCGATGCTTTGTTGTTGCTTAAAGTACGATCTTGGAGCACTTCAGCATGCTTTTTTTTTTACATATTCTTTTGAATTCATGATTTCTATCTATTTAAGAAATCTTATCAAACTGCAAAATGCATTCTAAAGCTCGGTTTCTTTGATACAAACTGCCTTGTCTATTTTAATTGAGATTAAACTTTGCATTGTTATTTAATTAAATATTTAAAAGCACTCTCCTTGATAATTCAGGTCTGGGCTCGGAATAGAACTTCAATTTACACACATGATTGCTTAAATGGGTACTTGATATCCATCATCTTGTCCTACCTAGCAGGTGGGCCTGGAGGAAATCATATCAACAAGTCAATGAAGGCCATGCTGATATTCCGTGTCACCTTGAAGTTTATATGTATGATATTTTTCTTAGAATCACAATTTTTTATGATGTCTTAATTGATTGTGGTTTTCCAAAGTCTGTTTCGGTTTTGTTTTTTGGTGAATTACTGCTCTTTGTGAGGAATTTTACAGTATTTTGTGCGTAGCAATAAACATTTTTAATTCTAGTATGTAACTAGTAATTAACTACTTTTTTTTTTAATTTCACCTCAATTTCAGCTTTAATTATGAATTAGCATTTGTTATTTTTAGGGATTGTGAGAAATTAAACTTTTCCTCCTAACTCTGTTAAACATGTTTAAAATTTGGTTCTATATCTTTAAATTTATTTTCTGCTTATTTCAACACTTTGGCTTCATATAGACATATGCCAAGTATTCTTGAACAACAAATTTAGCAGTGAGTTGATTTTGATTTTTTTTATAACTATTTTGACACTAATATCCTAATATTTTGCTTTGATATTACAAACCTTGAGTTCTTTATACTTGAAAAATATGTTTTAAGGTTAGCATGGTCGTTGTACATCTAAACTAGTTCTAAAAATATGCACAGGGAACTATTATTGTTTGGAGCTCTACCTTAACAATTAAATTTATCAAATTGTAAAGGAAAATTTGTCAAGTACTCTTTAAACCCTCATTCTCATCCGCTTTTCCCATAATTACGTTGTTTAGCCTCATGTGCAATATAAAAAAAAGGGTGAGCTATGTTGATTGAGGGGTTTAGGCATGTGACTTCTTGAGAGGAGAACAAATAGAGTGCTAGATTAGTAATGATTTCCAATTGTTGCAGGGTGGAGGATGAGGAAAATTGAGGGAGCATTCATTGTTTCTTGTTTGGTTGGAGATTTGATGAGAAAAGAGGAATTTTTGTTATCTTCTCGTTGGTTTTCTCATAAAAAAAATAATAATGAAAAAAACTGGTGAGAACTTGACCTCACTTTCTCACTTTTCTTGAGGAAGATGATTTAGATTATTTGTTATTACCCTTACTTAATATTCCTTGATAGTGGAATTCTGTGTTTTCTTAGCTTGGGATGTAGGTCGTAATTCTTGACATATTCTTATAAATGTTGTTCTTGTTTTTGTAGTTTTGTTCTTTATCATACATGCGGGTTACTAGAACTTTTTCTCCTATTATATTAATTTGATGAAATCTTTGACATTCATATACATAATGATTTGGACACTTTAATTATAACAAAGAGCACACGCTTATTGTGAGATGTTTAGATGTTGATGTATGCCTATTATAATTATTTTTGAACCAATATTAAGTTGAAAAGCCATAGTTGTGTAACTATTTAGGAACTAACTTTTGAGTCATATAATAAAATGACGGAAGCGAGTAATGGAACGTAGGCTTAAAAAGTTATTTTAAATTTAGAGATCCACATTGGTTTCATCATTGGAAAACTTTTTATGGACAATATTTCCAGGTCGATACTATTAATAGAGAAGCATAATGAACAAAGAAATAATCATCATATGATTTTAACTGACATTTAAAAGGCTTATCATTGAATACTATAAGATTGATTTGGTGTGCAAGGAAAAAGGACTCGTCTTAAATATATTGACGTTATTAAAGCAATATTTGATGAAACATTTGAATATTATTATTAGTTATTATGGGATGATTCATAAATTTTTAACGATTGTAAGTTTTTATTAAGGCACGTCTTAAGTTTATTTTATTTTGAAAGAAGTATTACTTCTCGAATGATATGGTAGTCTTATTGCAGACTTCAGCCGACCAAGCATTTCTTCTACTTTGAGGTATATTGTTATTCATGAGGCAGCCTTGAGAGCCGGCCTATGATTTTCACCGACACCTAAGTTTATTGAAATAATTAAAGCGTTCAGAATTTGCGTTACTCGGCTGTTTTATCGGTTGGTGGCAATCATTATCGAGTTGATTATTTGAAAAGTTGCAGGTTGACGTTAACATCAACAATTTTAGCTTGGATCAATATCTATGTAGTACCACATTTTTAAAATTTGTCGTGTTTGTGTCGGACACATATTAGACGCCAACACTTGCCTGAAACGCTCCGACACTCGTTCGATGCTACAAAATATGGGTCTGAATTTTTTTCGAGCCTGAACACTTTCGGAACATGACTCGACACCATATGAAACATGAGCTCAAACAATTTGGGGAAAACATGACACGAGAAGTAGAAAATTATAATGTATAATCGTAATCATATCTCATAGTCGACGCTGCATACTCTCTCATCATATCAAAGCACCATTTATTATTCATCAAAATTGAGCATCAAAGATGCATACAATACTCTTCAAAGCCAAGCATTAATAGTTTCCTCTTTGTTTGTCAAAGATGAGTGCCAAAGGTTCATCCCTCATCCGTCGTAGCCGAGCATTGTAGTTCCTTTTTGTTCATTAAATTTGAGATTGCACCCGCTAAAGCGGAAGCCTTAAGCTTCTTTGTCACAACTTGAGGAGTGAAACTTGTTTGTTGAAGTCGATCCAAATACTCCATGAACTTTGTTATGCTTGCGTTTAGCTTCTATTATTCGAAGTCAAGTAGAGTCAAAGCTGCCTTAGTTTCGTAAGTGTTAATTTATAAATTTTTTTATTCTTTAATGAGTTAATACTTGTAAATCTATACTTATTCTAATTCTATAATTTAAATTTTAAGTTAGTTATTTAAATAAGGTGTGATCGTAGAATTTTTTAAATTTAATTAGATAAGTTGGAGGAATTGTTTTGAAACATATTATGTCTAATTTTGAACATTAATCTTTATAACCATGAAATTTCACAATATAAGTCAAATTTGTAATGTTAAAACATACTTTGTTTTGTGATTTATTTAATAAAGAATAATAAAAAAATATATTTTATATGATTAATTAAATATGAATACATGCCCATGTCGTGTTTTGTCCATTTTATTTCAATCATGTCATGTTCCCGTATCATGTTATGTTGTGTCTTTGTTAGTGTTCTTAGATCAATGTTTATTTCATGGTTTCTTGCATTTGTTATGGAGATGCTTACAAAGATTGTTAATGTGAGTTGCTTTGATATTATGCCTTTTGTGGATGATCTAGTTCTAGTTGGTGAGATTTTCATTTTCACAAAAAATAGTGAAATATAAAGAAATTGGGAGATATGCTGCGAAGATGCAGGTTTTAAAATCAACATAACAAATATTGAGTGTGTAATATGTGATCTAGTAAGCATCCAATTAACTACTATCATTCAATTCTATTAGGAAATAAGGTTCTATTAATAATATATACTATCTTTGGACTTCTGTGTGATAAGAGGATATTTTGAAGGCAATCTTATGAAATCTAAATTAGGTTGTCTATGCTATATGGATTCAAATGTCTGGTTGTAAAAGGTTATTGGTGTCTATATTGAATTTGATAGAAATGAGAATGTTAAGATGGATCAACGAAGCAGTGGTGTAATTTTCTATGTACCTTTATATGACAAATTCATTTGAGTGTTAAAAGACCAAATCAAGACATGATCTCTTGGTCATTGGCATTACAAAAGTGTAAAAACCTTGTATTTATAATCACTATTACATATAAAGTTTGAACTAGTATTAACCAAAATATGTTTTTGAAATGAAATTAAGGGTATGTTCAACTTATCGATAATCTGCTGATAAGCAGCTGATCCAGATAAACTGCTTATCCGCAGCTGATCCAGATAAACTGACTAACTGCTTGATTTGTGCGTTCAGAAAACATCTAATTTGCAGTTGTTTCTGGATAAATCACAATTTTGCTCCTATGCAGTAGTGTTGTTTGCAACAAAACTGCCATATTTATATATTTGATAATTTAAAAGCAAAAAAATCACTTCATAACAATAAAAAAATTGATACACGCCACAAAAGCCCTCTCAATCAAAGAACAATGTAATCAATTTTAATAAATAAATAAAAGATAATCATTAAAGCATCCAAACACAAGCAATCCTTCTCCTTCCAACCCAATAGTTTCCAGACATTACTTCCTAATAGTTCCAGCACCAACACCAATTTAACATCCATCAACCCATCTTGCAGCTTTCCTCATCCTCTCTCTAACTCACCAAAACAATCACAAAACAGGGAAAAAAGCTGAATCTAAAACCCGAAAACCATAAGGGCCAGATTGGTAGCAACTTTTAAACAAGATTTAATCAAGATTTAAGTTAAATATTACCAAACAGTAAAAATGGAAGACGAACTTAATAAATCCTAACAATTGTTTGGAATTTTAACTCGCACCCTGCCAGTCCCGTCAATGCTGTTTCCAAACGAGTTATGTTGCAAATTCTTCTTTTCCTTCGCAAGCTGCTGGTTCCGCCGATGTCTAACCCTAGAAAGCTTTCGTCATGTATTCTTCTCTTTCTCTACAAGCCGCAAATTCAGTGGAGCTTTCCGTACAGAGGAGAATCAACTGCGTCGGCTCTATAGGAGTAACCGAGGGAGTGGTGAGGGGGAGAGGTGAGGGAGAACAGACCTAGGCAATTGCAGTCGAGCGAAGGAGAGGGGCACGAGAGGAATTGGATCCTCGAACGTAGATGGGAAAATGCGGGCTGCGAGGTCGATCTCGCAAGCCGCACTAATATAAACATAAAACAGAGTTTCCAAATATGCCGAACAAACTCGTGATTCAAACGTCAGGCCGATGTTTTCAAAACGCCAAATTCAGTTTTAAGCTGCACCAAACGGGCCCTAAGATCGTTGTAGGAATAACTGTGAATTAGCATTTTTTCTTGTGCACAACCAGGAAATCTAACTAACATTGCTTAAATAAAATTCTCAAGATTAATAGTACTATACTTTTGTATAACCATCCTGCTTCTAGTTCTTTGAAGGTAATTTCCGATATCTAGACTTTGATAGATGACTTTCTTGGACTTCAAACCGGATATGTGACTTCTTCCTTGATCAATTGACGGCCACAGCAATTGAAGGTAGAATAGGAGAGTAGGACGGGGATTAAGATGCATGGATGGGTAAACGCTTGGGTTAAAGGAGAAGGAAGTGTATTGGAATTGGGGACAGAAGATAGGGATAATAAAGCTGCAATATGTATTTGTTAATTATTATATAAAGTTGCAGTTTGACACCAAATCAGGTATGTCTCCAGTGAATTATATTTTTCTTTTTGTTCTGAACCATCAGAATCTTGAATCTATCTTGAAAAAAAAAAAATAGAAAGCAGCTCATATTTTTATTTAATGGAGGCATTTAGTTTTTCTTTTTTTAAAGTGTTGGGATTATATCTGAGTGAAATTGAACTTTTTAATAGCAATATAGAGTTTAGGGCTATTACAGTTTAAGTGCCTAATATATTCACTTTTTTTTAGACCTGACCTTCGCCTCTACTTTCCTTCTAACTGAATTGTATGATTGTTGAAGTTGCTTGAAACCTGCGGTTTCTATTATAATTTATTAAAGTACTTTTCACATAGTACAGAATCAAAATGCATGAAAATCACAATAAAACACCAAAAAACCAAACCACAATAGGTGATCAAAAGACCTCTGAAGTTTACTAAGCTACCGGAAAGAGCTATGGCGGATGATGGGTTACCATCAACCAAAAAGCCTATGGAGGTCATCTTGATCATTTCATGCTGCACCATATCACTACGAGATGGTTATTGAAGCCTTGCTATCAAAGCTTCACACAACACATTATGCATGCACGTGTAAAAAAAAAATAAAAAAATAAAAATAAAAATAAAAAATATATATATATATAAGATTTTGTTGTACACCATAGTATTTATTTTCTAGAAGATCAAGTATTAGTAATAACCATGTTTATCATTAGTTGATTTTTTAGGGTTATCCTCATTATCAATGCAACACAGGAAAAATTATGCATATTATTAGAAGCAGTCACTTGTTTATATGATTGTTGGTGGTGTTCATTGTCCTTAAATTCTTATAAGGCAATAATAACTATAATTTCTTATATGACATAGCTTTGATGTTTTAATTATTTCTTCCTATTTTAGTGTCCTTTTTAATGTATGATTTTATTGAGTCTTTTTTGGGTGGCTTTCTCACAATTTTACTTTCCAAGGAACTATCAGTCGTGATCATCTAGAACTTTGTTCTTATTTTTTAAAAATTTCTATGAAGAAAAACTTTTTGCAATCAGATTTGCTAGAATATGATAACCAATTTAAAAGCTTTCTTAAAAGGGTAAAGTCTGTAACACTCAAAGAGCTTTTAAAAAATTTATTTTCCTTATAATAATTCTAATATAACTTTTGCAACTAATTGCAGATGCACCAAACGAACTCTAAAAGTAGTTTGAACCTTCCAAATTTTATTTCATAAAAATGGTTTAGTTAAATCCGTTTTTTATGCTCTGAAGTGCTAAAATAGTTTCTAGGAGTTCCTTGGATCATAGACATAGTTCCTAATGCATTATTGATTAAATCACATCCTTACTTGCTTTAGTCCCATTCTTCAACCGCTTTTTGTGATCAAAAACTTTTTTTGACTTTGCATGAATGTGCTTTTATCGCATTGAGCATGGTAGACCATTTTGTTTCTTTCCTTGAGACCTAACTACAGTTCTCTGATAATTTAAAGTCCATTACTCTAAACTTTGCTTTGATGCATACACACTTTTTTTGCAGCTTCAAATCTGTTGGCAAAGGGCCTCTCTCTTCGGCCTTTAACTCAGTCCAAGCCATCCAATGAGGTCAGTCATTTTGACGCTTGAGTTTTCTCTATTATTATAGATGTTGACAATTTATATATATATTTGTTGTCATCAAAATTTTCTTTATCTACAAACATAGCTCGACTGATTAAAATTTACTATCTAACTTAGATTTGCTTGTGAGATAACTAAAGCTTTAAGAATGAAATTTAAAAGTTTTTTTGCAAAATAGATTTATTTGGTAATTTTATAAATGTAGAAAATTTTTTCTATGATGCATTCAAACTGTTCTAATTGTTAATGCATTTCAGGAGATGATGAATTGGCTTAAAGCATTTCCTACTGTTCTATACGATGCAACTGGCCATGCTAACTTGCTGTTCTGCCTGACTAAAACAGCGTTTGCTGAGGTATGCATATTCGTTCCTTGCTAAATTAATTTTAATTTTCATTTTTGTACGCAAATGCAACACTTTCCATAATTTTATTTTATTCAATTTTGATTTTTTTTGCTTGTATTCTTCCAACTGTCAAAGCTTCAAGATGAGGCTGCTTGGACGGTTAATTGCATTGACAAATGTAGAGGTGGTGAATTTGAAGAGATTTTCATGACCAAGGTTGACTTTGCGGCTAAATTTGATGCTTGTTTAAGGTACTCTTGCTATAAAGAAGAATTTTGAATACTTGAGTTATGCAATTATAAATCCTGTTGATTCAAACAAACATCTCTTGGCCATAACATGGCAGTACCTAGACTTCATTCTTATGTATTTATATATCTTACACCTAAACTTCAAATTATATATATTTATATATACATATACATATATATATATATATATATATATATATATATATATATATATATATATATATATATATATATATATATATATATATATNTATATATATATATATATATATATATATATATATATATATATATATATATATATATATATATATATATATATATATGTATGTATGTATATATATATCTATCAATCTATCTATCTATCTGTGGCACCTTCCCTCTGAATGAAAAGGTATATTTCACTTTTTTTAAAAGTTAAAATAGTAGTATTTTTATGAGATATGAAAGGTTTGGGAGTTATAAATGTAAAAAGCAAAATTTAGTTCTTAGATATGTAAATACATAAGAATTAGATGGTACGTATTTAAATGCTCCTACCTTATTACTATAATTACTGGTTCATTCTTCATTATCAACTCAATAATTTTCTGACTTTCAAGTTTACTGCAGAATAAACTTTAAAGGAAACTCTATAGTCAATTCATTTGATTTTTGCTTGGATGATGAACGTTGGGGACTAGTTGAAAAGCATGTGCAGTCCGTTCTTCAACAGGGATTGAGTGATAGAGCTAAATTAATCCGTGTGATTTGGGGAAGTGCTCCTTCTAATTGGAGTATAAAAGAGGTTGAATATCTCTGCTACCTAATCCAATTCAAAGTAAACTCTTGATTATCTTAAATCTGGATGATAAGATGCATCATCCATGTAGGGTTTTGAAAATTTTGGTAAAGAACCAATGCTTGTTGGCTTTTTGTTGAACTCTGAAGAAAAGTGCTTTCGTGTTGTTGATATTGGTCCGCATGCTGAGAACAAAGAGGAGGTTATATTTTTTCTTTTTTTTTTGTTTTTAAAATCATTATCTGCAGCTAAATTTTTTTCTTTGAAATGCTAAAAGTATCTTTATATTTGTTCAGGCTGCTAACTTTAGGAAATTTTGGGGTGAAAAGGCAGAATTGAGAAGATTTAAGGATGGAACAATTGCTGAAAGCACAGGTAATTGAACTCAGCCTAAACAAGGTGTTTATTCCCCTTTGAAACTGGACTATAAAGTACTTACTATAATGCCTGCTTACAGTATGGGAGTGTGCACCTTGGCAGAGACACCTCATCATGAAAAGAATTACTGAATATGTTATTTCTAAACATTTTATTTTACCAAAAGAAGATATTCTATATGTGGTGGATCAGCTTGATTTCAGTCTTCATCTGGGTAGTAAAGGTTAGATTGTTTAGCAATAATTTTTTTTAGATATGTTGCCATTCTTCTTTTCATATTTGCGATGGTTTTACATTGTCAGATCCTATATCATCCTCTACCAGTTTATTGGAAGCATTTGAAACTTTGTCAAAGCGCTTGCGTCTTTTAGAAGATGTTCCTTTGAGAATCTCAAGTGTACAGCCACTGGACGCAGGCAAGTTCCTTCTCACACTTAACAAGGAAAAACTCCTTCGTTAACATTGTAAATTGTATTACATCTTAGTGTTCAAAGGCCATCTTTGTGTATATGTGTTTATCATGACCCAATTTTATGTTTTTATCCCATTTTGTATTGTTTATAATAAACCAACTTCAAACTATATTATGGAAGATGCATGTCCTTTTTTTTTTTTTGTGCACACGCCCGAGTGGAGTCAATGAGTTTTAACCTGCATTCCTCCTGCCATAAAACAGATGGCTCTGTCAATATATTGGTATAATCACCAAATTATGCTAGTTTATGATCCTTATAAATGCCCTTTTTGACCAGATTTATATTGCTAAATCTGTTAATGGTTTTTTTTTTCAGTCTTTGGGGTTGTATATCATAATGCTCTACTGAATGTGAATCATTCATTTTAAAAACAATTTTAGCTCTTCCGTGTGCAAGATTACTAAAGCTTTCAACTTGAGCAAAGAAGACTCTTTGAAGAAAGATGCTTCTATTCTATAGACTTTTAAGAAACATGTTGTATTAGTTAGAACTTATTGTTTATTGCATTAACTTTAGGAATGAGAAAAGTGTCAATTTAGGTGCGGACTCTTTTTAATATTGGTTGAAATAATCTTCTGTAATGACTGTTTTAGCTCTCATTAAAACAATTTGAGGACTAATTTAGCATTTTTATAAACCCTGAGACGATAAGAATCCTATTTACATACTCAGGGGACTATTTTGGCACTTTACTATTTAAGAATTTTCAAAATTTTAAGTTGTATTGAAGTGGGTTTTATTTTATGGGTCTGAGTTGAGCAGTAAAGGAAGTCAAAGAAGTCACTGATAACATGTTATAGCGAATCTTTAGATGGATATGAGACAAACTGGCGAAGTTATATTGAGTAATAATTGCGTTAAGGGATAATGGGAGGATTATTCATTGAAAATTAGTCATGAAAAATGGACTTGCGTGATTTTGATATGCACAACAGAGGGTACAAAATCCATCTATTGCATAGATTTGATTGGAGTAAGGGTAGTCTTAAGGTAAATAGGGTAAAGTTGTTGAGAAGTTCATACACGATATTTGTAAGATGTCAATGGACGCTCAAACAGAATGAATGGAATAAGAATTCATAAATCTGATTTTAAAGAGTTTTAGTGAGGTTTATAGTAATATTGATGATGAATTTCTAGAGTTTTCAATCTTTTTGCATTTCATATACTCATATTAAAATTTTTATAGAGGCAGCACATGTGCAGCTTTCAGGCAATCGGCTGTGTTTCCTCCTGAACCTCATCCACTTATTTATGAGAAGGGCATTGCTAAGACATTACCAAAATTTACTACTACTTGTATCAAACCACTCACCGTTATGATTCAGGTAATTTCTAGTCTAATGTTTTCTTTATGGAATGTTGTTCTTTTGAAAACCTCCAGAAAAGTTACGAACTGCAATTTATTATTGTTTTTTTAATCTAAAGAAATTTCAATAATTTCAAAGAATAATTATCTCCTTTATTTCAAATCGTTTTTCCCAATTCCTCAAAAGCATTGTCTTTGACATGTTATTTGTAGTGGGTACATTTTTAATGGTTTGATTTATCATTTAGTTAGAGGGATCTGGGAACTGGCCATCGGATGCTGCGGTCATTGAGAAGACTAAAGTCGCTTTCCTGCTAAAAATTTGCGAAAGGTAGTAACGTGTAATCCAATTTGTCTGAACGTTAACATATTGTTTGGAAGATGAATGCTTTCATGGGTATTTTGATGTTCAGTGAACTTTGATATATCTCACATTATAAATGCAGTCTTCAAGCTCGATGGGGCATGCTTTGCAACGCAACCGAGTCTGAGGTGAATGTCCTGGTGGAAGGATATGCTTTTTCTCTTAAAATCCTTCATGAAAGAAGCTTGCACTTGCTGGGAAACCAAGGTACAATGCTCTTCAGAATAATCTTTATTTTTAGAGGCTTTTACCTACCTACCACCAAATTCTTATGTATTTATACATCGAACACCTAAACTTTACTTTTTCTACATTTATACCACCCAAATCTTTCATATCACATAAAAATACCATCATTTTAACTTTTTTGAAGTGAAATACACCTTTTCATGCAGTGGGAAGGTGGGGTATGCATGTAAAAATTAAATTTTAGGTGTTAGATACGTAAATACATAAGAATTGAGTGGTATGTATGTTAATCTTCCTTATTTTTAATTTTATGTACATGGATCACAGTATTTTGCACGCCGATGCCTAGCCTAGGGTGATTTTGTCTTTTTTGCGTCTAAGGGTAATTTAGTCTTTTGTTATTTATTACTGTTTAATATAAATAATACTAATATTTTTAGGGGTGATGCATGTGATTTTTATTGGAAAACTTAGGTTTAAGGTTTGAAAGAGATTTCCCACCCTCTCGAATTATATGAATTCGGAGAGATCACCCGCATCTTGAATTGTAGGTGCTCACCTCGTATTCTTGTTTTTTTGCATTATTAACGAAAAGAATTTGTTTTGCCCTAATTTCTTTGGAAAATCGTGTTAATTTCTGCTTCAGATCATATCAGTTCCCTTGTTTGTCCATCTGCAGCTGGAAACGATATTATGAAAAGTAAGAGATATATAGATGAGGAGTTGTTCTTACGTAGCCAGCACTCCAGTATGATTAATGGCTTGAATGGTCGGTACCCAGCATATGGATCTGTTGTCAGGTGAGGATTTTATGTGTGCTGCTGAAATATTCTCATGTCATACAATTTTTGCTATAAAATCTTGTTT